>CM020037.1:0-63247 GCA_009769605.1 Bucorvus abyssinicus
AAAAGGTGGTGTTGAGAGATGGATTAGATGCTGACAGGAAGAGGAACCGGGGCTACAGGGGAAATCAGGCTTCTTGTCCAATGCTCTGACCCCCTCGCCTGTCAAAACCGGGAATCTCGCGCTGTGCCGATCCTGATGTTTGCAGCGGGGCTACACGGGGTGACCCAGATGATGAACCCGGTGGGACAAGGGGTGGTTCGACCCCTCGTTAAAACGGAGGTGCAGTTGAATGATAGAAATACTCGAACATTTCCCACGACACGAATCAGCCCGTGGTGGGGACCCGCGTTTGCACACATGCGGGAGAAATTTGCACCCAAGCTGGGGAAAAGTGAGGCTGAGTGTTTGTGGCGTGTTTCACTGAACGGAGGAGATCGAGTCTTGTGGAGCGCGGAGGAAGCTGGGGATATCGGGGTCCTGGTGTGTCCTCGATAGGGGTCCCATGGGGGGACCACCTTGACGCTCAGAGGTGCCTATTGGGCAGGGAGACTCGATTCTAGAGGGCGAGGTGAGCCGGTGGCTATTAAACCGCTGGATTATCCAGCTGGCTGAATCGCTGCAAAAGGCCGCCTGTGTCCAAGCATGTACCAGCATGGGGAGCAGGGCGTTCCCCTTGCTGCTCCGGGTTGATCCGGTCCGCCCTGAGCCATGGACCAGAGGAACCCCTGACTCCCTAAAAATACATATGGAAAACCTGAAGGAAAAACTGCACAGACAGTGGACCGTAGCACTGGCCACCCCAACCGGCATCAACAGCCTGTTTGACACGGGGGGAACGACCTGGGCAGCTCCTACCTGTGGTGTTACGTGGCAGATCCTACACGGACGTTACATGGGCAGCCCACTGAAACTCTTCCTGTAATGGTAACCTGGTGGAGCGGCCCCTTGTCAGAGCTACAGACTGTCCCAGTGCTGTCAGCTCACGGGAGGATAAACCCTCTGCTCCTGCGAATCCTTATTCAAACTGGAGGAAGGATGTGATCGATCTAAAAAATTAGGAAATGCGGGGGAATTCCAGGCCGAGCCACTCGCGTAATATCTCGTTCAGAATGGCCCAACCAGTTTCCTGATCCACACATTATTTTAGCTGCTGGGCCCAGACAGATACCTGTGGATTTTCTAATCGATACGGGAGCTCAAATGAGTGTTGTCACTGAGAAAACAGAAAAAAACCCCCAGGATAGACCCCCACCTGGAAGAAAATAATGTAACGGGGGCAACTGGAGCAGCTGAGATCGGACCGGTTGGTACGGTGTGTGTTCGGCTTCCAGGAGAAAACCGGATGACTACAGGTAGGATGGTAAAGGTGCACAATGAAATCCTGACCGAGGCTGCTCGCTGGAACAACAGGGTCGATGACCTCACCCGCACCGTACGTTAGAGGTGGACGAAAGCAGGTGCACAGGGATGGGGGAGATGGAGAGGGGCTGCGTGACAGATGGGGCCAGCCTGGAAAAGTTGATCTGCTCGAGGAACAGCAGGGCAGAGGGCGGCCCCGCTCCGTTGGCTGGCTGGGACTGGGCAGTAACGTCTTGTCCCCAGTGTCGCCTGCGATTAAAAACGAACAGCCCAGCTCAAGCCTCGCCTTTACATATTAGGGCAGGGAACACTCTCTGGCCAACTTGGCAAATGGATTCTGTTGGTCCATGTAGAATGTCCCACCGACACAGGAATATTCTGGGAGGTGTGGAGGTGGTGTCCACGTTGCCACAAGCCACTGCCGCCACAGCAGCACCTGGGGAACGGGCTGTCCGGGTGTTGGATGGCTCAGTACCTTGCCCCTACCTTCCTCTGTCCAGAGTGGTGATGGTTCACGCTTCACGGCATCCATCGTCCAGGAATGGGCAAGGGGGGAAGGTAGTGACAGGGTCTTCCACGCTCCTTCTTACCCTCAGGCCAATGCGATAGTGGAATGGATTAATTAAAAGGTTTTCAAAGGTCCGTTCGTCAAATTGGGACCTGAGGCTGTCTGAGGCCATATAGAGAGTTCACGACAGATGGGGTGGAAGTGGGAATGCAAAGGTCAAAGCGTTCTGCCCAACCGGGGACCCGATTTCCGAAGAGCTGCACAGAGACGGCACATTCCCCACCCCATTGCGTTCTGGTCAACCTGTGACGGTCCAGTTGCCTCACACTGGAGTTGTAGCCCTGCCACAGACAGACCCAAGGGGACTGTGTGCACGGGAAGCCAGAGATACCCCTGACCGCGTCCATCGACTGAGCAGTAGATGGATCTCACCAGATTTCTGACTGATGCCGTGTCGATCGGGTGTACAGTTGAGCAGCTTTTTTCTGTTTATTTACAGGTGAGCCCCAGCAAAAGGAGGGACGAGGAGTACGACGGGGTGGGGACCCGAGGAGCGTTGACCTGAAGTATGAACTGCCCCTAAATGGAGTGGACAAGCTGTGCAGAACTTGAGTGCGGGCCTGAAGTTCTTGTTGTCCTGATTTTTGTGTAGTTTTGCTAAGGGTAATTGTTTGTTCACCCAAGTTTTCGTGGTAGGTGCTGTGTCAGGGCTGTGGTTAGGAGCGCCAATAACCACAGGTACAAGCAGCAATCGAGGATATGGAACAGCCGGCTTCGGGCTTTGGAACCACACGGTGGTGGTTCCCCAGATGTAAATCCCTCCGCACCAGACAGTGGGATCTGTACCATGAGACAAGGTTTGTTAGTTGTTCTCCTGTGACCCCCCACCTCTAGCACACCCCGCCCCCAGCTCAGGGGATTCCCAGAACAGCTCTCCCCGAGGATAGAGGTGAAAGCTGGGATTGGCTCTGGAGCCACGATACATCTGTCCTGCGGGATGAATTCGAATGGAAGTGGCCACTGAACAACACTGTAAATCGAACTTCCGTTTGGAACCTGAATTGTTCCTGTGCTGCCCCTCGTCTGGACAACAGGACTTGGGGATGTGGAGACAACCGACCCTGAACCTCCCGGCAGCCACAGTCCAGACACCCGTGGGCAGATCCACCATATGGGGATAAGCCGCACTGGGGACAGCGCCTGGTCCTGAGGTAGGTGGAACCAGTGAACGCTGGGAGGTGCTTTGAGTTTCCTTCAACAGCCAGTAATCCGTGTACGTTCGGTGTGGCACAAGGGCCACCTGCTGCTGGGTATGGTCTCAAGCGCGTGAGGAGAGACGGGAAGGTCAGGCGGGCGTCCTGGGCGGTCTCAGCAACGGATCTCAAGACAACCCAGTGTAAAACCCCGCGGTGGAGCTGTACAGATGTTGTAACTGTGCCACTGCTGGCGATGGAGAAACCATCGGGTGTGGTTAATCCCTTCATTACAGCGTTTAATCGGTGTCGCCTGCTCATGTCAGAAAGACACGCAGCCGTATCCTCCAGCAGTGGCTTGTGATACCAGTGTGAGCTATAAAGACTGAAAATACCCTGAGAAATCCCCCTGTCTCATCCCTCGAACCATGGGCAGTTGTGAGGACCCACCTGCATCTGCTCCACCTCAGCTCAGCTGGAGATGCTCAGACGGGACCGTTGCAGACGGGTTAAACCCTGTTCCTCCCGCCCTGCGATGGGCTTGGGGGGGACCGTCATTATGCCCTAACGATTGCTCTGAAAAATTTATTGCTCCAGGGCCGTGGCATCCCCGTCCCAAAGGCAGTGCGGGTGTCACCGACTGGGCTGTATCGCAGGAATCGGCCGGGTGGGCCGAAGGGTTCTTTGGAGCAGGAGTAGGCCACCTCAGAACTAGAATTGTGTCACCCCTTTAACTGCACCCGTGGAAGCTTTGGCCACCCTCGCGCATGACAATTCTGATTTACTTCATACACAAGTACAAACGGTCTCGAAAGTGGCACTTCAAAACCGACTGGCGTTAGATGCGCTGTGACTGAAGGAACAAGGAGTACGCGGGTACCGGAAGACGCGCCGTGGACAAGAAGAATTTCTAATGTGTCGCTGCCTCTTCGGGAAAACCTCCAGAAGAGGGAGAAGAGCCGGAATTACACCTGAGCTGCCGGACCAAGTAGAGGACACTCGGTTGGGAAGTCGTGTGGGTGAAATGGGGTGGGAATTTACGGGATGGGTTACTGACTTGTTGCAAACATCGATGGTTGTCATCGTTTGTGTTATCGTAGCGTGTGCTGCTGTTAGTTGTGTTAAAAGGATCACTGTAAAAACTGTCACTCGGGTGAGGGTGCACTCAGAAACTGGGGACTGCCCGATTCTGCTTAAACACCGATGACGCTTGTACAGACGTGTTGGCCAGTGACGGCATTAGCAGCAGTTGAGTTGTGACTCGGGTCAGGGGGGAACGTGTGGGACCGCACACTTGCTTTGTTCCTGCCGGGCACACTCGCCAGTGGGGGTTGGTGGCAGCGGGGCCGTCTGGACGCAGCAGAGGGTGCCGGGGAGGAAGCCCCCAGGCCCGTGTGTCTCGGGGGATGTGAGGGACCCCCGGTCACGGTGTCGACCACCCCCACCAGCCAGGGAGCCCTTTGGGTCTGGCCCCCGGCCCAGGAGGGCAGCAGGGGGGCGCTGCGTTTCTTCTGCCTGGGGAAGGGGTGGCCGGGGGGCGGGTCAGGGCCGCGCCCCAGCGCCTGGAGCGGGTGCGACCCCTCCTCGGGGGCAGCTCCCCGGGGCTTGGGGCGTGACGCCGCTGTCAGCCCGGTCGGTCAGGCCGTCCCCGCGCCCCGGGGCAGGCCCAGGGGCTCCTCCCGGGCCCCGCCAGGCTGCCCCGCCAGGCTGCCCCGCCACGGGGCGGGTCGCCGCCGGGACGGAGGCGCAGCCGGGACGGAGGCGCAGCCGGGACGGAGGCGCAGCCAGAGCCGGCCCCGGCCCAGCCCGGCCCCGGCGCTCTCCCGAAGCCCTTCCAGGGCACCGGCGGCCCCTGCCGGGCCAGCGGGACCCGGGGGGCGGCGAGCGGCTGCCGCGGGACGGCCGGGGCACCAGGGCCGGCACCTGGGACAGCGCAGGAGGGCGGGAGCGCGCCGAGCTGAGTCCAGCCGAGCCGAGACGAGCGCAGCCGAGTCCAGCCGAGCGAAGCCGAGCGCAGCCGAGCCGAGCCAAGTCCAGCCGAGCCGAGCCGAGCGCAGCCGAGCCGAGCCGAGCCAGCCGAGCGCAGCCGAGCCGAGCCGAGCGCAGCCGCGCGGATCCCGCGCCGCGAGCCGGCAGCTCTCGCGAGAGCCGGCGCCAGAGCTGGGGCGTTGCCAGGGCAACGGCGGGCGCTTTAAACGCCGGGTAACGGCGCCGGGCGGCAGTGGCTCAGCGGAGCCGCTCTGGCCTCGGCGGAGCCGGCGTACCGGGCCGCCCCCGCCCGCAGCACTTGTTCAGCGCTGGCGACCGGGATCGCCGCGCCCGGCCAGAGCGCGGAGCGGCAGCGCCGGGGAAGGGCGTCGTGAGCCGCCGGCTCCGGAGGTGAGTTCCGGGGCTGTCAGCGCCCTCGGCGAAGGAGCCGAGCTCTGCCCCGCCCCGGCACAAAGGCACGGCCCCCGCGCTCGGCGGAGCGGCGCCGGCAGCCCCGAGCGAGCTGCCGCGGTGGCCGGCGGCGCCCCGGGCTCTGGCTGCCGGGCGCGCCGGGGCCTTTCCCCGGGGGCGGGTGGCCGTGCTGAGAAGGGCGGGGAGTGGGCAGCGGGGGGACGGTGTGCTCAGCCCGGGGGCAGGGCCCGGTGCCCGCGGCGGGTGTTTTCCCCGAGCAGGGAGGTGCCTCTCTCACCGGGGAAGGTGTCGGCGGTGCTGCCGGTGCTGGTGGGTCGCTGTTTGCAGCCCTCTGCCCTCGGGAAATGGTGGTGGGTGCTGCAGCCGGTCTCCTTTCCTCTGCGGCTCCCGTCAGGGGGAGAAAGCGTTTCCTGGCGGTGGCTTCTCCTGCAGTGGTGGCTGGGGCAGCGGCTGCTTTTGGGGCTGTTTCCAGCCAACGGACCGTCGCTGGGGTCTGGCCGGGCTGTCCCTGGTCTGTTCTTGCAGCTCGTTTCAGCGCTCGGACTAAAGAGCAAAGCCCTCGTCCCGGTCAGAGGATCTCTGGTCTGTCCCTTCCAGCGCGGCTGAGCTGAACCATGAAGGTCTCTGCTCCGTCAGGGCCCGTTTGAAATCAGCTGCAGTACGTGCTGTGCTTGGCAAAACCGCTCTGGGCTGTCCCGGGGCGGTGGGGGTGCTCTGGTCCTAACGGCTGATGGGCTTTTAATTCCTGTACAAAAGTCTTGAATCTTCCTGCTCTGAGCTGCGTGTCCACGGTTTTCCCTTTCGTAAAAGAGAACAGAGTGGGTGAGCGATGACAGAGAATCCAGGTGTATGTGTCCTCCAGTGCCCCAAAACCCCCCAAAATTGCTGTAATTCCTTTTTTGACAGGGGCATCTGCACCAGGTCGATGTTATTGGGGAGTGGGTGGGGTTGCTGCAATCCTCCAGCCACTGGAACCTTTCCCTTCTGTACTTGGCCCTTGCAGTTTCTCGGGGGGGATTTCAATCTCTGCTCTGTGCAAAGCTCGTGGCGCTGCTGCTGCTGCTCCTCGCATAACTCCAGGGGAGGTTTCTCTGGTCAGAACATCTGTCTGTCGACAGCGGTTCAGGTCTGGAGGGAGAGAGACTGTCTGTGAAAGTTCAGCAAGAGCCGCAGGAGCCATCGTGGAGAATGTTTCTGTCCCTGGGGGAGCCTGAGCAAGGGGCACTGGACCTTCCCAAGTGACGGCGTGTTTTTCTTTCTCCTGTTGCTGCCTGGGGACCATGGAGAACATGTCCTCTGGCCCGCGCGCTGCCAGCCGGGGGTGTGTGTCTGCCTGCACAGGGGCTGCTCCATTCACAGAGCTGGGCCCAGCCGCTGCCAATGGCTCTGTGGCAGCGTCAGGTGTCGATAACCAACGGTTGAATGCCATCTCCCCTCTGGTATTCGGACTGGCCGGACAGGCCAGTTACACCAGTCGTGGGTCCTGCAGACCATTTGTTGCTTTCCAAATGTGCCATTACCCCAGAAGTGCCTTTTTGTGCCGCAGCAGAAACCAGCTGTTGTGGCCTGTTGGTAATCCTTGACCCGAAGAGTGCAGGGGCTGCGCAGGGGACCCTGACCTGCTGTCAGAGCTGGGGTTAGCATCTGAACCCAAGGACCATCTAATGCTGTCCCACAGCCGCCAGGTCCGGCTGGTCACAGCATCGAACACCAGAAAGTTTTCTTTGTGGTCTTTAACTGTGAAGCGAGGAGACGTGACGGGCTTTTCGCCCGGAGCCATAACCGAACTCTGGCTTTGGACAAGCAGCTCTCGCTCCCTTCACTCGGGGGGTGTAACGTCCTGCCGTCAGGGCAATGTGCCCAGTTTATCAGCATCATGTGGTGTCAGTGTTGGCATTTGTGCTCCTGCAGCGATGAGAAATGGTACCCAATGCTGTTGAGGGCCAGCTGGAATTGGACTGTAAGGGCCACTGCCATTTGTCCATTGGTAGCGATCGATGTCCTGGCCAGGCGGCCCGACGGCCATCTGGAGCTGGTCAGTGTTTTGGCCTCTGTGCCCGTGATCCTCTGGGCAGAGGAGAGGGAGGGTTGGGAGAATCCTCGGGGGCGTGTTGAGGGGGAGCAGTAGCAGGTGAGGGTGCCTTCTGAAAAGCTTCTCTCTGGTTTCAGATCCCTTCCCCTGGGTGTCTCTGAGCAGCGTTTTTGGGAATACCCAGTGCCAGGGCTGGTCTCCACAGTTCATTGCTGTCTGTGCTGGATTCTGGCATTTGAGAGTTACTCTGGAGTTTCCGCTTCATCTGTCCAACATGTCGACCTGTGTTTTTTGCTCCACCAGACACATTGTCCCATCCCGTCTCTCGCCTGTGGCTTCTGATGTCGGGCATTAATTCTCCCCAGGTGGGAATGTGTCCTGTGCCTTGCTGTGCCGTGCTGTCATCAGCCTCTAAGGCTACGAGGGCGTTATGCTCCGTGTCCCTTCTCATGTCACTTGGTGTTGCCATGAGCGCACGTTTCACCATCGCTGGAGCTCCCCTGGCCCATGGTTTTAGCACGGGGAAGTCGACAAGTCCTGACGGTGGCATGTTATGAGGAGCGCGCTCCAGCATGGCCTGCGTGCAGGACCTTGAGTATGGCCACAGAGATCATCTAGAGATTTTCTAGGTGGAACCGATGGCTCCTCGTTCCAGCACATCAATTCCTCCAGCTCAATATGCTGCTCTGCTCATCAGTGAGTGGAAAGTACTTGGGGGTTCAGGGCCATCATTTAAAACGAGCCCTTGCTCCCCAGTATCTGTGGGCTTCCTCCTGAGTTAGTGAAATCCTGTCTCCCCGGGGTAAGCTCACGTGCCACCAGCTGCCGGCAGTTTTGAAAGGTCAGATATTTCTTTTGGAAGGGTAAGTAATCCATGAGCAGTAGAATTTGCTAGTTTTTCAATCTCTCCTGAGATATTTAGAATTGCTTTTTCTAGTGCACTTACTCCTAAACATGGGATTAACCATCTAATAAATGAGTGAAATCTCCTTGGTCGTTCAACTAAAGGATTCAAAGTTCTTCGGGTTGGAGTCAAAAAGGTTCTATGCCACGTCGGTCATGATACGTTTCTTGGATGAATTTCTAAATCCATAGAAACTATTCTGAGGGTGCAAATACCTCCCCAGGTTAAGGCTAAAGCTTTATATGCCTTGTTTCTACAGAGCCAAAATGCTCCTAAATCATCTGGGGCTCACCAGCTTCATTTCAGTGCAGAACTAATTGTAGCTGTGTTGTGACATTTAGTCCAATTTCCTACAAAGATATGCTCTTCACAGAAATTTTTAATTTCGCTACTTGGAGGATCACATCTCTGCACACAACGGCCTGGTGGATAATTTAGAAAATCTACTAATCTAATATCCAAAGCCTGTTCTTCATAAAAAGAGAGAAAAGTAGTATTATACCAATATTTTCTCCAATTTGCTTTTTTCGGTATTGGAATCCCTGCTAATTGAAATCCTCGTTTCACTGTTGTTGGGAGGGCTGCACAAATCCAGCATTCACTTAAATTTAAATTACTAACAAAAGATTTCGTTAAAAATACATGCATATTTTCTGCCCACGTATCCTCTAAATTGTCTTGGCGAACATTTCTCGGCTTCCGAATTAACTGGTTTGGCATACTTCAATAACGTTGAGGATATTCTACACTACGCCAATGATTAGGTGTGGGAATAGCAACTGGCCAAGCCAGAACTTTCGACTTACCCATTACAATCCTAAACTGCGAAGTGAAGCAATAGCTCGATAAATGGAATCGATGACAGCGCCAAGCTCTGCGATTATGGAATCCGCACAATTGATGGCCATAACACCGTGTCCCAGTTCCCCGTGTTGGTTCGTGCCCACGAACGTGGTGTGCAGGAGAAGGGTTTGCACCGAGCTGTGGGTAGAACCGTTTAATCGGGTCAGAGCCGAGGGACCAAGTATGCCGTGAGTCGTAAGGCCTAGTATAAGCACAGAATTGGACAGAATTCTGAACCGGAGAGAGAGGGTTCCTCTGTCGGGTCTGCGGACTGCTGTTGGTAACAAGGAATTGTCCAGGCGCCTTCTGCATTCCTCTAATGTGACCCGAAAGTTTACAAGTGCTAAAACTCTGTGTAGGGACAGGTCTGTCGGTACCGGCGTCCGGAACTCGCAATGCCAACGTTGTGCAGAGAGCGGCGCTCCAGGATAAATCACAAATCCTCCCAAAGGAACACAAGACAACAGCCCATGGTGCTTCAGGACCTTTGCGGGTGTGGGAATGGTGAATCCAGGTCTCTTTCCCAGACACCTTAATAGCCTGAAAAGAAGGTCATAAAACAGTACAAGGCCCTTCCCATTTTGGTTCAAATCTATTCTCCCTTTTAAAATTTTTGATATAAAGCTTGTCTCCGGGTTGTATATCATGGCCTTGAATTTCAGAACTGACTCCTTGGTGCCAACAGGCATGATCACGCATTTGAGACAATGAATTTTGTAAGTGTAATAGATATTGCGTGACTTGTTCATCTCCATCTAGAGACTAGTTTTTGCCGGGACACATGTACCTGGAACAGCAAGTGTTCTTCCAAACGAAATATCAGCAGGTGAAACTCCAGTGGGTTGTCTTGGAGTATTCCTAAGATCCCATAAAACCAGATTTAAAGCATCCGGCCATTTCAATCTTGGTTGTTTGCAAACCTTTACTCATTTCTCTTTTAAGGCTCTATTCTTTCATTCCACCTGGCCAGAGGATTCCGGGTGATGTGGAGTGTGAAGCTCACTAAGGATTCCTGAGGTCTCATACACTTGGATTAATGCAGCACTGGAAAATGACTTCCCCGATCGGAATCAATCCCTTCAGGAACACCGTGTCTCGGGATTATTTCTTTCAAGCAGGCTTTTACTGCAGCCCTTGAGTCATTCTCTCTAGCTGGGAAAGCTTCTACCCATCCTGTCAGTTGATCAGCTGTCACTAACATGTAAGAGTACCCCGGTGCTTTCGGCATCTCTGCATCATCCGTTTGGAGTTTTTGAAAAGGAAAGGCAGCCGGAGGCCTCTTCCCGCTGGGAGGCTCAATTCGCCCAGAAGCAGATTGTCGGCAGAGTTCACACCCTGCACAGATTCTCTTTGCTGCGGCATCAACCCCTGGAGCCACCCAGAGTCTCTGGCTGCGCAGTGCCAAGTTCTCTGGCCCCCTGTGTGTTTTCTCATGATGGCACCGCGTGATCGGCAGTAAATACCTTTTTGGAAGGAGAGGTCTGTTATTCGGTATCCCTCATCCTCCTCGTCGGTGAGCTCCAGGATGAGTCCACTGTTCCTTCTCTTCTTCAGGTAAATCCTCATAAATTTTCTCTATTTGAAGAAGTTCGGAGATGACTTCATGTTGTACCAAAGACATTACAGTCACAGTTTGTCGTGCTGCTGCTCTGGCAGCCTGGGCAGCGAGGAAATTCCCTCTTGCGATCATGGGGTGTCTGTTCGTACGTGCCTTTATGGAGATGACAGAAATTTCTGAAGGCAATTGAGTTGCTTCCAGGAGGTCTTTGATCTGTCTTCCCTGTGCGACTGTCTTACTGGCTGAGGTTAAAAACCCCCTTTCTTTGCACAGAGTCCCGGTCGCACGGCACGCTCCAAAGGCATATTTAGGGTCAGTATAAATGTGAACTCGAGTCCCAATTGCAGATCCAGCTGCTTCTGCAAGAGCAACTATTTCCGCCCCTTGTGCACCTAAAGGTGCAGGGAAGGGTCTCGCTATCAGTCCCCGAGTGTCCGTGGTGACTGCAAACCCGGTGCACCTCTGACCTTCTTCGTACTAGGATGATCCATCCGTGAAGAGGTTCAAAGCCAGGTTATCTAAAGGTTGACCTCCCAGGTCATCTCGCAGCTTGCTGGTTCCGTTCACGAGTAGAATGCAATTATGTTCATCTTTCCATCATCAGACAAAGGCACCAAGGGAGCAGGATTGAAGGTGTTGCACCTTTCCAATTTCAAATTATCAGCCAATAACAAAATGATTTCACACCTATGTGCTCTTTGGGGAGATAAAGCTTTCTCCGTGTATTGTTTTAATGAAACTTCACCTTCATGGGGTACGCAAACAGTCAGTGGATGTCCTGAAACAATTGTTTTAGTGTTCTCAACCATTTCTGCTGCAGCTGCTGTCACCCTAATGCAAAAAGGAGTTCCCTTCGCTCCTGAGTCTAAGGTTGAAGAAAAATATGCAGCTGGTCTTTCCTGCGGTCCCGATGTTTGTACCAATACTGCCTTAGCCATCCCTTTTGTCTCATCCCAATACAGCTTAAAAGGTTTTGAACAGTCAGGAAGCCCTAATGCAGGGGCAGATCAAAGTGCTCCTTCTAGGGCACGGAAAGCTTTTTCTCTTTCTGAACTCCAGGGGATTGGCTCTGTTTCTTCATTTCGAGTAGCTTCATGGGAAGGTTTTGCTATTTCACCAAATCCTGGAATCCAGGGACGACAAAACCCTACTTGTCCAAGAAATCCTCTCCATTGTTTCTTAGCTATAGGTCTGGGTAAATCTTGAATTGCTCTAATTCTTTCGGGATCAATTTCCCGTCTCCCTGGTTTTAATATAAACCCAAGATATTTTACTTGCCGTTTGCAAAACGGCAACTTAGAGATGCACAAGGTCCCTTTTTCAACAGGCTGGCTACACAAACACTCAGCATCCCTAATACAATCATCCTCCGTTTTACTCGCTAACAACAAGTCATCAACATACTGTATTAAAACAGACTTGCTTGGAAAAACCAGCTCTTGTAAATAATTCTTTAAAATCTGAGAAAAGATTGTTGGAGAGCTGGTAAACCCTTGGGGTAACCTTGTCCAGGTCGATTGTTTCCCTTGCCTTGTAAAAGCCAAAATTAACTGACTCTCTTCTGCAATGGGGATACTAAAGAAAGCTCCCGTGAGGTCTAGGACAGTAAAATATTGTGCCCAGATGGGAATTTGAGTCACAGTCAGGCTGGGATCAGGAACCACGGGATGCGGAGCAATTCCATGGTCATTTACAACTGGCAAGTCTTGAACAAACCCGTATTCGGGGTCTCCATCCTTCTCTCCCCTGTGTTTGCTTACTGGTAAGAGAGCTGTATCCTGTGGACTACGACATTCTTTCAAAATTCCTGTCTTCAAAAATGGCACAATTTGTTTTTCGACACTCGGAATAGCTTCACTGATAATGGGAGAGTGTTTCACTGAAGGAGGAGACCCCGCCTCCTTCTGGTTTGATCACTGCAGGGTCAGCCGACTTTAATTGCCCTATTTCATCTCCTGACGTAGTCCAGAGTTCTTTAGGGACTGTGGTCAATTCAAGGGGCACTTTAATTGAAATAATTTGTGTCTAATCTTTAGTCTGAACTATTTCTGAACCTATAACTATTAACTGGACTCCCGTTGGATCCAAGGAGATACACGTACCAAATGCCTGCAAAAGGTCTCGTCCCAAAAGGGGAACAGGAGAATTTGGAGAGATCACAAGTCTTCCCCATACCAATTTATTATTCAAAACCTCGGGCAAAGGGGTTGGTAAATGCTTTATCTCCTCCCCCACTACTCCCTGTATAATCACAGTTTCTTTGAAACTTGGGGAATTTCAAAATTTAACAAGGACAAAGTTGCTCCTGTATCTACCAAGAAGGTAACGAAATTTCCGTTTGACTTTGCAGAAATTTGACCGTGCTCATCTACCTTGATTCCAACGGGTTCCATTTTTTTTTTTTTAAATCTTCAAAGTTCATCTTTTTCACGGTGAGTGAGGTCGAGAAGGTCTGGCAGGTGGGAGTTCTGCGGCAGCCGCCACAGGTCTCACAGGGCACTCTGTCTGCATGTGACCCAGATTTCCACAATAAAAACATTCCAAAGCGTTGGCATATTGGGGAGCAGGGAGGACCCTGCCCCTCGCTCCTCCTCCCCTGTTTTTCCCCCGAGGAAATCCCCGGCCTCGCACTCGTGGGTTATAGCTCTGAGCAACTGCGGCAGCCAACAGTCCCATTTCTCTTTCTTTCTCCTTTCGCTCTCTTTTCCTTTCCTTTCATGCTTTAACTTCTCTTCCTCCTGTTTTTGTCTTTCTCCGTCTCTTCCATCAAAAATAAAAGCAGCAACACTTAAAATTTCAGTTAATGTTTCCCCTTGCCAACCTGGCACGTGCTTCTTAAAGTATTTCTTTGTGGATCAGTCGGCTCCCGATATAAACACGCTGATGGCTAAAGGCTCCTGGAAATTGTCACGGGTCATTCCCCCGTATTTTAATAAAGTCGCTTTTAATCTTCCCCAATAATCGCTTGGGTGTTCATCAGTTTTTTGTCTACACTCCAAAACCTGATTCCAGTTGGTCACCCCTTCACCGGCCTGGCCAACTGCTTCTGTTAACTGTTGGATTGCAGCCCTATGGGCTTGTGCTCCTGCTCTGATAGCAAGAGTCCATCCTGGGTCTTGTTCAGGCCAGGGGTTTAATCCTTGACCTCTCTGAGCAATTTCTCGACCTTGTTGAAAATATTTTGCTTCTGCTTGAAATAATTCCCTTAATAGAGTTTTCATGTCACTCCAGTTGGGGCTATGACCAGTGACAACTCCCGATAACAACTGAGCACCTTTTTCAGAGTCATCTCGCAGCCTCGGCATTTTCGACGGCCAGGCTCCTCCATCGCCCTGTTTCCAAGGTTCCTGCCTCACAACTGCAGTCACTGCAGGGACTTCAGCAGGTGCACCAGGTCCTGCTCTCGGGTTTGGGATGCAATCCAAACGCATTGGAGACACGCCAACCTTCACAGCAGAAAGTCCAGTTTCTTCAGCCTCTGGGGCTGGAGGAAGCGGACTTGTGTTATTTTTCAACATCGGAGTTTTCCTCCTCTGCTGTGCCCAATTATAACAAATATACCAATAATCAATCTCTCGACTTCCAGAATCCTGCAAAATTGTTCTCAAAAGTTTTAACTTATGGGGTTGAATGTTCCTTTGGGAGGCCACTCATCCATGGGCCCTCCTCCTGTTTCTGGTCAGGAATGGCCATTCCTCCTGGCACAATGTTACCAATCTCCTTTTTGCCAATGTCTGTGCCAGAGTTATCTTTTTCCAATTCTCTAAAACCTCAGCAAGGGGTGTCCCCCTTTCACTGCTGGGTGCTGTCCCCATCTTAATCCTCTTTCTCTATTTCTTTTCCTTGCAAGTTTAAACACAAGAGCTTCTCAGGATAAATTTATCTGGAATCACCCATGCCCAAGTCTCGTAGGTGAACTCACCTGATTATTTGCTTCTGCCGGCAATTTGAGCGTTGGTAACGGGTCTGTCCAGAGAGATACCCAGTCCTTCTTCTCTTGTGTCCTGGAGTCCCACCAGAGTCGCCAGAACTGTTAAAGAATTTAATCAGTCTGTGGGTAACTCTAGGTTTGCTTTGTTCAACAACTCAGAGTTGGGCCATCCCCTCAGTGACCGGCAAAATATACGACGCACATCTTCAGGATATAGAGTTTTCTTCTAGCACCGTCACTAGGTAAAGTCCTTGGTGTTTTTCCACAGATTCTCAGCTCTTCATTCTTCATTGGTTACAAAAATCCATTCCATTTCGTTGTCTCAGCAAGTTCTCATTTTCTTCGTTTCATCTCCTCCTTGAAGTTTGCACCGGTTGTCTGTTATGTTGCCTAGTCTATATCTATATCTCTGTCTACTTCAAACAAACAGGTAACCTTTAAGATTGTCTATTCTAGGTTCATCCATGATCTAACCCTTAGCATTAGCTCGCCTTTCTGTTGACTCAGCTTGACGGGGGGTTAAGCCAGCCTTGGTAAGGGCTACGCATGGACAAAGGAGCAGCTTTGTTTCCTATACACCTGTATCAATAACTAAACCAATATTCTCTTCTCTAATGTTACAATAGTACAAGTTTTCAGCTTGAGGTTAATTCTTCTACATTTGGTCAGCACTTTTGCACTGTGGCCATGAACGTTGTCAGGTGAACTGGGTGCTCTTCAGTGGGGACTCTGGTCTTTCCTTGCCAGCACCTTCCCAAGGTATTCAGGAGCTGCAGGTGGGGTCAGGGTGCCTGATGGTTCCAACTCACTGAACCTGCACCCAGGACATGCAGGAGTCGAGTCGTTTTGACTTGATGCCCCACGGGGCAAGATCAGAAGGTCCCAAGCTCTGCCAGCCCCCTGCATTTTGGAACAGGAGCAAAGGGCAGGGCAGGGTTCTGAACCACCACAAAACCTGAAGGGAATTGAAGGAGTTGCAATATGGGGCCCTTCCTGTGCTCCCTGCCGAGAGGTGCCATTATTGGTAGCTGGAAAAAGGGGCTTGAACCATAGTGCCCTTGTGCTGCTTCTCTCAGGTACCCGCGCAGGAACGGGACGAGATAAAAATGCCGGCAAATCCAGTGCGGGAACAGTGCGGAGAACCAGGAGCCATCCCAAGGTACCACAGCACAGACTGACCTGTAAGAACCTGTAACATTGTCTCTGTACTGGGAGCTCCTGTGATGGATTGTCACCGCAGTTGGTTGTTGCTGCTACTGATGGCTGATCATGACCTGTACGAGCTGGACATGAACATCTGCCGACCGAGGTGAGATTTTAACCCCATTGGAGAGTGGGGATTGTGTAGAATTTGTAACAGAGCAGAGAGGTTCAGAGGATCCTGGAGGAGAGAGTTTCTGTCAAGGGAGGAGGAAAGAGATAAGGTCTGTTCCTTGGAGGAGTCTGAAGCTGATACCTGGAAGTTCAGACCACAAGAGCGGGGTCAGAAGAGCCTGGGAGATGCCAGGAAGAAGTTGCAGGTGGACTGTGGAGCAGACAGGTTCCTGCAGAGGACAGAGATGCTCTCAGGTCGCTCCCTGGAGGAGTCTCGGGCTGCCACCTGGGATGTCAGGCCCCTAATAGTGGGGTTAGAAGAGCCTGGGAGATACCGGGAAGAAGTCGCAGGTGGACTCTGGAGGAGACAGGTTCCTGCGGAGGAGCAAAAGGCTCTTGAGTCGCTCCCTGGAGGAGTCTGGGGCTGCTACCTGGGATTTCAGGCCCATAAGAGCGCTTTCAGAAGAGCCTGGGAGATGCCCGGAAGAAGTCGCAGGTGGATGGTGGAGGAGACAGGTTCCTGCGGAGGACACAGAAGCTATCAGGTTGCTACATGGAGGAGTCTGGTGCTGCTACCTGGGATGTCAGGCCCCTAAGAGTGGGGTCAGAAGAGCCTGGGAGATGCCAGGAAGAAGTCGCAGGTGGACTGTGGAGCAGAGAGATTCCTGCGGAGGAGCAAATACTCTCAGGTCACTCCCTGGAGGAGTCTGGGGCTGCTACCTGGGATGTCAGGGTCCTCAAAAGCGGCGTCAGAAGAGCCTGGGAGATGCCGGGAAGAAGTTGCAGGTGGACTCTGGAGGAGATAGGTTCCCGCGGAGGACACAAATACTCTTGATTCGTCCCCTGGAGGAGTCTGGTGCGGCTACCTGTCACGGCAGTCCCCTCAAAAGCGGGGTCAGAAGAGCCTGGGAGATGCCAGGAAGAAGTCTCAGGTCGACTGTGGAGCAGATATGTTACTGCGGAGGATACAAACACTCCCAGGTCGCTCCCTGGAGGAGTCTGGGGCGGCTACCTGGCATGGCAGCCCCTTCAAAAGCAGGGTCAGAAGAGCCTGGGGGTTGCCAGGAAGGAGTCGCAGGTGGATGATCGAGCAGACAGGTTCCTGCGGAGGACACAAATACTCTCAGGTCGCTCCCTGGAGCAGTCTGGGGCGGCTACCTGGGATGTCAGACCTCTAAGAGCGGGGTCAGAAGAGCCTGGGAGATGCCGGGAAGAAGTCGCAGGTGGACTGTGGAGGAGACAGGTTCCTGCGAAGGACACAGATGCTCTCAGGTTGCTCCCTGGAGGAGTCTGGGGCTGCTACCGGGGATGTCAGTCCTCGAAGAGCGGTGTCAGAAGAGCCTGGGAGATTCTGGGAAGAAGTCGCAGGTGGACTCTGGAGGGGACAGGTTCCTGCGAAGAAGACAGATGCTCTCAGGTCGCTCCCTGGATGAGTCTGGGGCGGCTACCTGGGATGTCAGTCCCCTAAGAGCGAGGTCAGAAGAGCCTGGGAGATGCCAGGAAGAAGTCGCACATTGACTATGGAGCAGAGAGGTTACTGCAGAGGACACAAACACTCTCAGGTTGCTCCCTGGAGGAGTATGGGGCGGCTACCTGGCATGGCAGGCCCCTCAAAAGCGGGGTCAGAAGAGCCTGGGGGTTGCCAGGAAGAAGTTGCAGGTGGACTGTGGAGCAGACAGGTTCCTGCGGAGGAGACAGATGCTCTCAGGTCACTCCCTGGAGGAGTGTGGGGCGGCTACCTGGCATGTCAGTCCCCTAAGAGCGGGGTCAGAAGAGCCTGGGAGATGCTGGGAAGAAGTGGCAGGTGGAGTGTGGAGGAGACAGGTTCCTGCAGAGGACAGCGATGCTCTCAGGTCGCTCCCTGGAGGAGTGTGGGGCGGCTACCTGGGATGTCAGGCCCCTAAGAGCGGGGACAGAAGAGCCTGGGAGATGCCAGGAGGGAGTCGCAGGTGGATGGTGGAGAAGACAGGTCCCTGCGGAGGACACAGATGCTCTCAGGTCGCTCCCTGGAGGAGTGTGGGGCGGCTACCTGGGATGTCAGTCCCCTAAGAGAGGTTTCAGAAGAGCCTGGGAGATGCTGAGAAGAAGTCGCAGGTGGACTCTGGAGGAGACAGGTTCCTGCGGAGGAGCAAAAGGCTCTTGAGTCGCTCCCTGGACGAGTCTGGGGCTGCTACCGGGGATGTCAGGGCCCTAAGAGCAGGGCCAGAAGAGGCTGGGAGATGCCATAAAGAAGTCGCAGGTGGAGTCTGGAGGTGACAGATTCCTGCGGAGGATACAAACACTCTCAGGTCGCTCTCTGGAGGAGTCTGGGGCTGCTACCTGGGATGTCATGGTCCTCAAAAGCGGGGTCAGAAGAGCCTGGGAGATGCCGGGAAGAAGTCGCAGGTGGACTCTGGAGGAGACAAGTTCCTGCGAAGGACACAGATGCTCTCAGGTCGCTCCCTGGAGGAGTCTGGGGCAGCTACCTGGGATGTCAGTCCCCGAAGTGTGGGGTCAGAAGAGGCTGAGAGATGCTGGGAAGAAGTCGCAGGTGGACTCTGGAGGAAACAGGTTTCTGCGGAGGATACAAATACTCTCATGTCGTTCACTGGAGGAGTCTGGGGCTGCTACCTGGGATGTCAGTCCCCTAAGTGTGGGGTCAGAAGAGCCTGGGACATACCGGGAAGAAGTTGCAGGTGGACTCTGGAGGAGACAGGTTCCTGCGGAGGAGACAGATGCTCTCAGGTCGCTCCCTGGAGGAGTCTGGGGCTGCTATCTGGGATGTCAGTCCCCTAAGTGTGGGGTCAGAAGAGGCTGAGAGATGCTGGGAAGAAGTCGCAGGTGGACTCTGGAGGAAACAGGTTTCTGCGGAGGATACAAATACTCTCAGGTCGTTCACTGGAGGAGTCTGGGGCTGCTACCTGGGATGTCAGTCCCCTAAGTGTGGGGTCAGAAGAGCCTGGGACATACCGGGAAGAAGTTGCAGGTGGACTCTGGAGGAGACAGGTTCCTGCGGAGGAGACAGATGCTCTCAGGTTGCTCCCTGGAGGAGTCTGGGGCGGCTACCTGGGATGTCAGGGTTCTCAAAAGCAGGGTCAGAAGAGCCTGGGAGATGCTGGGAAGAAGTTGCAGGTGGACTCTGGAGGAGACAGGTTCCTGCGAAGGACACAAAGACTCTCAGGTTGCTCCCTGGAGGAGTCTGGGGCTGCTACCTGGGATGTCAGTCCCCTAAGTGTGGGGTCAGAAGAGCCTGGGAGATGCCGGGAAGAAGTCGCAGGTGAACTGTGGAAGAGACAGGTTCCTGCAGAGTACAAAAATACTCTCAGGTCGTCCCGTGGAGGAGTCTGGGGCTGCTACGTGGGATGTCAGGCCCCTCAAAAGCGGTGTCAGAAGAGCCTGGGAGATGCCCGGAAGAAGTCGCAGGTGGACTCTGGAGGAGAGAAATTCCCGCAGAGGACACAAATGCTCTGGGGTGGCTCCCTGGAGGAGTCTGGGGTGGCTACCTGAGATGTCAGTCCGCTAAGAGCGGGGTCAGAAGAGCCTGGGAGATGCTGGGAAGAAGTCACAGGTGGACTCTTGAGGAGAGGGGTTCCTGCGGAGGAGACAGATGCTCTCAGGTCCCTCCCTGGAAGAGTGTGGGGCGGCTACCTGGGATGTCAGTCCCCTAAGAGCGACGTCAGAAGAGCCTGGGAGATGCCAGGACAAAGTCGCAGGTTGACTGTGGAGCAGACAGGTTCCTGTGGAGGAGACAGATGCTCTCAGGTCGTTCCCTGGAGAAGTCTGTGGCTCCTGCCTGGGCTACCAGTCCCCTAAGAGTGGGCTCAGAGGAGTCTGGTAGATGCCGGGAAGAAGTCATTGGTGGACTGTGGAGGAGACAGTTTCCTGCGGAAGAGAGAAACGCTCTCCTCGTCTCCTCCGGTCACCACTTGGCCCATGTGCTGCCGCTGCTGCTCTGCACCCTCAGCGTGGCCAGCTGGTGCGCTCTGTCCCACGGCAGATCCCGCAGGTTCCCCTGGAAGGAACAGCGGCAAGAACGAATCCACAAACTTGCTCTCTCCGCATTCCCGGCAGACCCAGCGGCTGACCCTGACACTGAGAGGTGGCTCCAGACCCGGACTGACTTGTCTCCTGGGCGCTTTCAAAGCAGTCCCAGCGCAGACTGGTCTGGAGGTCGGCACCCAGCTCACGGTGCGGCTCTGAAAGAGCTCTGTAGCCTCACTCTGCAGGCGGGAATTGTGATGCGGGAAGAGTCTCCGTCAAAGTCACTGGTGACCAACTGCTTTACTGTGGTTGTGATTCCTGCTCTCAAGTGCTGGAACACACCAACCACCGCTGGTAAACCTCGCAGCTTTTGGGTTAACACGACCAACCTGAACGAACCAGCCCAGGAACTCGTTTCTCACAGGAACTCCCTCGGTTCCAGCCCACGGGCAGTGATGCTGGGCTGAGCTCACAGGCATTTGCTTCGGAGGAATTCTGAAAGGAAAAGGAGCCCAGAACTGTGACACCGTGAGAAACCCTGCTGCGCTGGAGATTTGGGTTCCTTTGCTGCCTTCAGGAGCCAAAAGGCAATGTCCACTCTCTTGTCCTGCGATTTTATTGTATGTTTTGTCCCGTCACTACGAGGACCTTCTTCACCACTCTAGTTCTCCCCCTCCCTCCCCAGGACAGTCACAGGCCGAGCATAAAGCTGTGATTCCTTGAGCCGACAGTGACAGAGGAACAGCAGCTTCGGCAGAGACAGAGATTTCAAACACCAGCTGAGGTGTGTGGGAAGGAACGGGCCCCCGACATCAGCCCTGTGAGACACCGGCACAGGAGGGGCAGTGACGGGGAAGGGGCAGGAGGGACAAGTGCCGGCAGCAGGACTGAGCCAGGAATGCCCGTCAGGGAGGCCGTCAGCAAGACAAAGGACCAAACCCATCAAAGTCAGCGCCTCAGCTCCTTGGAGAGAGAGCGGAACAGCTTTGTCTAGAGAAGCTCAGACGAGAACCAACAGATCCGCTCCCCGGTGGTGTTTCTCTAGCAGGTTCAGCTCAGGTTCACCAACATCCCAAACTGGCCTGAGATCTTTGCCCTCCCGTCTCGGAGGATTACCTAAACCAGAGAAATTCTCTGCAGGGACAGGCTGAGCGTCTCCCAGCTCTTTCTCTCTCTCTCGGTCTCTCTTTCACTTCTATCAGTGCTCTTGGTAAGTGGAAAGATGTGCCGCTTGAGTTCAGTCACCCTGACCAGACCCAACACAACAGCGGCTGTCTGGACACCCCTCTCAGTGTAACGGTGCCCAGACTGGTGCCAATTCCCGCTACGAGCCACGGTGGCACAAGCATCTGTTCTGGAGCGGGTTCTTCTCACCTGAACCGGTATTCGCTGAGCTGATGATGCATTCGTCAGAGCTCCAGTTTACTAGGGAAGAGCTCAGGACAAGTCCTCCCGCATTGGCTACCACAACATGAGGTCACGGTGATGTCTGCCACCTACCACGTCATTTCTCAGGGTCCAACACACCAGCCTGGAGCTCCAGCTCTCAAGGACCCCAGTGCTGGGGAAATTCAGCCACCGCACAAAGGGCGGAGGCATTCTGGGGACAGTCATGACAGCAGAGTGGGCAATAACAGAGCATCTCTCAGAGGAGGGCAATAACAGAGCATCTCTCAGAGGATGACCCGGACCTCCCAAGGGAGTGTCTGGAGCACCTGAGGAAAGAAGCCAGAGAGGGCCCGTGTGGAGAGCAGTCACTCGCCCTGCAAAGGTCAGCTGAGGGGAAAAAAGCAACACAGCTTTTAGAGACAGAGACGGCTGCTTGTTTCGAGCCGCTCTTCTGGACTGAATGCTCCTGAGGAGCTACCAGGCAGTCTCCCTCCTGTCCTGGACATCCCTCAAGCCAGTCAAAACCCTCTTCTCAAAGAGAGTTCTGGGCTGACCGCAGGGTGTGGGCTGTTCCACCACAGCAGTTTCTCTGGGCAGACTGAAGGGAACCTGCAGCTGGTGGCACTGGAACCTGCCAGCTGTTGGATACGCAGGAACCCCCGGCAGAGCAGTGGTGCCGGGATTGGCCCTTCAAAACCAGCTCCACAGCAGCAAGCAGCCAGTATGCTCTGGCCCTCCAGGATCTCAAGCAAGCCCACGGGTGACATTTGTGTCAAGGCTCAGTCGGTTGTGGAGAGGTCCAAAAGGTTCCCGAAATGGGGGCAGCACGTCAGCATACGGAAACATGCGGAAACCCGGGTATTTGATGCAACTGTTCACCGCCCGAGCCACAGCGGGAGGAGAAGCTGTTCCTTCCACACCACCAGGCACCTTTCCTTTGGACAATGCCAAAAGGGATGAGTTGGCCTCCTCGGGAAAGACTCTCCCAAAGAGTTTCTCCAAGGGAAAAAGGCCGGGAAGGCCAGAGCGTGGCAGGGACCTGAACTGAATTGAGAACGGGTATCAGGAGCCAGGAAAGGGATGAAGAGGACAGGGACATTGGGGAGGATGGCAACAGCCAGAAGGAGGAGAACGGGGCTGGTGGGGAAGACCCTGGTACCTAAAGGGTGTCCCTAACAGCAGCTCTGTCAGAGCAGCCTTTCAGCCTGTGGGCTACAGGACAAGGACTCTTCCCATCCTGACCAGGTCTCTGGAGAACAGCAGGTTCAGGAGGCAACTGCCAGTCCTGCTGGAACCACCCCCGCATCAATCTGCCTTCTGACAGCACAGCGAGAAAAGGCATGACACTGGTTCAAGGAACGGGAGCGGCCTGCAGGCCATCGGCACAGGGAAAGGACACTGGTGGGGAGCGGCAAGGGCTCACGCTGCAGGCAGCGTCAAGGTGTCGGGAGCCACTCTCGGCCCTTCATGGAGCTGTGCATGAAGGGGCATCGGAGGTCAAGGAGGGCAGGAGTCGCGAAGACAAGGCAGGGCATCCTTCAGGGCTGTCTCCGAGAGACGAAGCCCATCCGAGAGGTCGCAGCTTGACGGTCAGAAACGCTTGTGCCGTCTCCCTGTAAAACTCACCCCTTGGCTCAGTCTGATGAGCAGGAATCACAAAGGTCTCCATGCAGGTGATGTAGGTGGAAAGGGGAAAATATTACCTGAAGGCATTTTTACGCTGCCGCTGTAAGACTGGAGGACTAAAGAGATGCAGTGGTCTCTGCCCAATATTCCGTAGCTTACCGTCTCAGGTCTGCGCTCCGCTGTACTCCTGCGGTGAACACACACGGCTCCAGCTCTGAAAACAAGTCACAAAAGTGAGAACTGAGTTCACAGAAAGTCACGAGAAGGAGCCCTCTTGCAAATGGCTACTGCAAGTACTGCATTAGAAATCAGCATTGTAGTACCTTGTCGCCGGTCGGCTGAGGCAAGCCGATCACGGGGACGAGCCCTTCCCTATCCCCGAACCCCTCTCCTCCGGGAGAGAAAAGGGTTCAAAAGCAGAGATACGAAAAGGAAAAATAAAAGATTTTGTGAGACCTCTGAACGTTTGGAAAACTGAAACAAACTTTTATTAAAACTAGAACAATATATATAACATGCAGGGAAAAACCAATGCAAAATCTGAGAGTCTGTGCAGGATGGAAAGGTGAGGGTTTTAAACACGAGAACAGAGACAAAGGGGGACGGTACCACGTGCAGTCCAGAAAAATGGCACCGGCCACGTGTGCGCTTTCGTGGACAAAGGAAAACCGCGGCTTTTATGAACGCCGGGCTGTAATATGCAGAAAACTGTCTCTACCGCTTTCTTGTTGTTTGTAGAAAGCAGAGAAGCAAGAAACCGCGGCGCTGGCAGGCAGAGAGGGTAAAACCTTACGGCAGGCAAGGAACAGCCTCCAGGCGAGCAGTCTGTCCCAGGCGGCGTGGCGGGGCTGCCCCGGCGCACAGTCCACTCCGGCAGCCTGTAAGGTCCCCGGAGCGAAGCCGCAGGGTTTGGAGAAAAGCCTTTTCCCCGGAGCGAAGCTGAAGTCCTGCAGTGACTCCCGCAGAGCGGAGCCGGGAATGTCCGGAGAGCCGAGAGCCGTGAACAACCCGAGAAAAACCCCCGAAGCCGTCCGGAGAAGCAGCCCCGCAAGTCCCGACTAGCCCCGGAAGTCCCGAGTAGCCTCCGGAAGTCCCCCGAGCCGCCTGAGCCCGCAGCTTCTTAAAGGGGCAGTACCCTCTCGAGAAACTTTCTATCCAATGAGATGGGCGAATCATAACATGGAAGGGAATAATTCAATTAATCAGTTTACACCAAAAGCCTTCGGGCAGGTTTTTTTCTTCAACCTGCCACATTCCACTCCTTTATTCCATACCATGTACGTTATGCGCATCTCATTTACATTGTATTATACAGAAATTAACAGCATGAGACTCTGGTTCAGGGTGTTTCGGCCAGGGTTAACTTCCCCTGTGGTACACAGTGGACTTCACCATCCTCCTGCATTACCCACCAGGTGTGTCCAGGGCCTTGGGCTGAGACAACACCACGGATGGGTCTGTCTGGGGTTGCAGCAGGGGAAACCCAGACAGCTTTTCCCAGCAGATTACTTTCACATACCATAGGAACTCTATCCCCCTCTATGATATGTAAAAGGTCTGATTGGGCAGGGCCGGCTCGATTGATTGATCCCCTCGTGTTCACTTGCCAGGTGGCTTCTGCCAGATGTTTATCCCAGTTTCTGAAAGTTCCTCCACCCAATGCTTTCAGAGTGGTTTTCAGCAAGCCATTATAGCGTTCTATTTTACCGGAGGCTGGTGCATGGTATGGAATGTGATAAATCCATTCGATACCATGTTCTTTGGCCCAATTGGCCACCAGATTGTTTTTGAAATGAGTTCCATTATCAGACTCGATTCTTCCCGGAGTCCCGTGCCGCCACAAAATCTGCCTTTCAAGGCCCAGAATAGTATTACGGGCAGTGGCATGAGGCACGGAATAGGTTTCAAGCCATCCGGTGCTTGCTTCCACCATTGTCAAAACATAGCACTTACCCTGGCGAGTTCGAGGGAGAGTGATGTAATCAATCTGCCAGGCCTCTCCGTACTCATACTTTGACCACCGTCCACTGTACCATAAAGGTTTTAACCTTTTGGCCTGTTTAATTGCAGCACAAATCTTACAGTCATGGATAACCTGGGTAATTGCATCCATGGTTAAATCCACCCCTCGGTCACGAGCCCATCGATAGGTTGCATCTCTTCCCTGGTGACCGGAAGAGTCATGGGCCCACCGAGCAAGGAATAGTTCACCTTTGTGTTCCCAGTCCAGATCTATCTGGAACACTCTGGCTGCTTTGTCAACTTGGTGGTTATTTCTATGCTCCTCAGTGGCTCTGCTTTTTGGGACATGGGCATCTACATGCCTTACCTTTACAACTAACCTTTTCAGGCGGGCAGCAATATCTCGCCACAGAGTGGCAGCCCAAATAGGCTTACCTTTACGCTGCCAATTGTCTTTCTGCCACCTCTCCAGCCATCCCCACAAGGCATTTGCCACCATCCAGGAGTCTGTGTACAGGTACAGCCGTGGCCAGTTCTCCCTTTCAGCAATGTCCATGGCCAGCTGGATGGCTTTGACCTCTGCAAATTGACTCGATTCACCTTCTCCTTCTGCTGCTTCTGCAACTTGGCGCATAGGACTCCATACGGCAGCTTTCCACTTCCGTTGGTTTCCTATGAGGCGGCAGGATCCATCGGTGAAGAGAGCATATTTCTTCTCCTGGTCTGAGAGGTCTTTATATGGGGGTGCTTCATCAGTACGAGTGACTATCTCGTTTGGTGGCATCCCAAAATCTTCTCCTGCAGGCCAGTCTGTAATAGCTTCCACAATTCCTGGGCGACCAGAGTTACCTATCCTAGCTCTCTGTACAATCAGGGCAGTCCACTTACTCCAGGTAGCATCTGTGACATGGTGGGTAGATGCTATCTTCCCTTTGAACATCCAGCCTAGGACTGGCAGTCGGGGGACTAGGAGGAGCTGTGCTTCAGTGCCAATTACTTCTGAGGCAGCTCGAACTCCCTCATAGGCAGCCAATATCTCCTGCTCAGTGGGAGTATAATTGGCCTCTGAGCCTTTATATCCCCGACTCCAAAATCCTAGGGGACGACCACGGGTTTCTCCTGGTGCCTTCTGCCAAAGGCTCCAGGTAGGACCACAGTCCCCAGCTGAAGTGTACAGAATGTTTTTAATCTCTGGTCCTGTTCGCACAGGTCCCAGGGCCATAGCATGTGCTATTTCCCTTTTGATTAATTCAAAGGCATGTTGTTGGTCAGAGCCCCGTGTGAAATTATTTTTCTTCCGGGTAACAGTATAGAGAGGTTTAACAATCTGGCTATACCCGGGAATGTGCATTCTCCAGAAGCCTATGACTCCTAAGAAAGACTGTGTTTCTTTCTTGTTGGTAGGCGGAGACATAGCTGTGATCTTGTTGATCACATCTGTGGGGATGTGGCGGCATCCATCCTGCCACTTAACCCCCAGGAACTGAATCTCTCGGGCAGGTCCCTTGACCTTACTTCTCTTAATGGAGAAACCAGCATCCACCAAAATGCGGATTATCTTCCTACCTTTCTCATAGACTTCTTCTGCGGTATCACCCCATACAATGATGTCATCAATGTACTGAAGATGTTCAGGAGCACCACCTTTCTCCAGGGTAGCCTGGATCAGTCCATGGCAGATGGTCGGGCTGTGCTTCCACCCCTGGGGCAACCGATTCCAGGTATACTGGATACCCCTCCAGGTGAAGGCAAACTGTGGCCTACACTCTGGTGCTATGGGAATGGAAAAGAAAGCATTAGCAATGTCTATCGTGGCATACCACTTGGCTGCCTTGGACTCCAGTTCGTACTGAAGCTCCAAGATATCAGGAACAGCAGCACTCATTGGTGGTGTCACTTCGTTCAGCCCACGATAGTCCACTGTCAGTCTCCATTCCCCGTTGGTCTTCTGCACAGGCCATATAGGACTGTTGAAAGGTGAGCGAGCTCTGCTGATGACATCTCGTCTCTCCAACTCTCGAATCATTTTCTCTAAGGGGCGCAGAGAGTCTCGGTTGGTGCGGTATTGCCGGCGGTGAACTGTGGCGGATGCAGTAGGCAACTTTTGATCTTCCACCTTCATTCTGCTAACAACAAAAGGGTCATCCGAAAGTTCGGCCGATGTGGACAACCGGATAATGCCATCGGCTCCCACGGTTGCTATCCCAAAGGCCCATTTATAACCTTTCGGGTCCTTAAAATACCCTTTCCGGAGGAAGTCTATGCCTAAAATGCATGGAGCGTCTGGGCCAGTCACAATTCGGTGAGTTTCCCAGTTATGCCCAGTGAGGCTGACCTCAGCTTCTACTAAGGTAAGCTCTTGTGATCCTCCTGTCACACCCGAGATAGTGATAGACTCAGTTCCTTGATGATCCGATGGTAGCAAGGTACACTGGGCGCCTGTGTCTACCAGGGCCTTGTACCTCTGTGGTTCTAATGTGCCAGGCCATCGAATCCACACAGTCCAGTACACCCTGTTATCCCTTTCCTCCACCTGGCTAGAGGCAGGGCCCCTCTAATGCCTAGGGTGTGGTCCACAGTCAGTGGAAGGGTCTATCCGGCTTGTGGTACCTTCATCATAGGAGTTGCTCCTTGGGCTGCAGCACTGTTCACCAAAGACTGGAGCGACAACTCTTCGATTGCAGTCGTCATGTTGGTGTGGTCTGCTCTGCAGCTCATGTGCTGGTACCCCGTGGTTAGCGGCAGGTCGTTGTTCCCATCTCCTCGTCTCTTCACGACCTCTCGAGCAGCACTGGCGGTCACATCGTGGCCTATCCTGTCTGTTGCGCCTTGCTCTGGGAGGACGATTTCTCCTAACAGCTGACACGTGGGTATACACAGGAGAGGAAACGGTTCTTTGTTCTAACCTATTAATAGAGTCCAATATTTTCTCTGTCATTTTGTCTGTCACTTTCTCCACTGCTGAAATAAAGGCAGAGGTATGAGAAAGACTGTCCTCATACTGGCGAATCCTGTTAGACACATGTTCTATGGTGAGTGGCCGATTTTCACCCTGTCTTTCCCACAGCATTGTGGCCAATGTATGGGCATATGTCTGGGGTGCACTCTGCACAAATTTGCGCAGCAAGGGCTCGTTACTGTGCACCTGGTCCGGGTTGACATTAACATTCCAGTCACCATAGATGACCTCTTTCATAGCCAGCTCTCTCAGGTAGTTGGTACCTTTGCTCAGGACAGTCCATTTAGTAGGGCGGCATTCAATGTCATCTCTGAAAGGGTATCTGCTCTTCACAGCAGTCAGAAGCCGTTTCCAGAGACTGCACTGTTTTGCCTTTTTGCCAATTGCCCTATCAATAGCACCTTCCCGGGCCACATTTCCTAACTGTCTGGCTTCTTTGCTCGTTAAATCAATGTTATCAGCACCATTGTCCCAGCAGCGAAGCAACCATACCATTAGTGACTCACCATCATGCCTGCTAAACTCCTTTCTAATGCTTCTCAGGTCCTTCCTGGACTGAGGCTGGGTGTTTACCTCTTGATCTGATGACTCATCCCGTGATGAGGATCCTTGGGAGGGCGGTGCTGTTGGAGTCGCTGAGGCAGTATTCCCTGAAGGCTTTCCTGGACGCTTTTGAGAGGTGCTTGGTCCTGCATCGTCATCAGAGCTATCTGTTGCATAATTAGTCTTTTTCTGGTGTTTAGCACCAGAGGGCTTATTTTTCTTTTTCACAGGGGCAACCTGTGCTTGTTTGGGTGGGGAGATGGCAGCAGCTGATTTAGTGGGTGTAGTGCCCATGTGATACTTATTCTTGATAATTATCCACCCCTGGACCATGTTACAGATAACTGATAACAAAGTTATCAAATACAGGAGAATAATACCATTTGCAGAATATCCAGTTTCAATTGCCATCGATCCAGTACCAAATGGAGAAGTGTTATTTCCCATCATCCATTTGTTAGTGGAATCATAAGCAGCCACTATCATGTACTGTGCAAAATATACTGGGAGCATTATAAACTGACTGAGTACAGACCAAAACACCGAAATTACGCACGCCAGGGTGAACACCTTCTTTGCTAAGTGCCCCAGACCAGCAAACCATAAACCAGTACCAATTAGAAACAGGTAATTTGACATCACAGTTGGTGTGCCAGGCACCAGATCATAAAGCATTTTTAAACTGTACTGCTTAAGAGCTTCAAACAGAATCTCACTTAGCACCATCCTGGAAAAACCTCGTTTGTTTCAGTTTCCAAACTTTAATAAAAATATGAATTATTAAATTATTCAGAAGTGCCCACCCAGGGACGCCAATTATGTCGCCGGTCGGCTGAGGCAAGCCGATCACGGGGACGAGCCCTTCCCTATCCCCGAACCCCTCTCCTCCGGGAGAGAAAAGGGTTCAAAAGCAGAGATACGAAAAGGAAAAATAAAAGATTTTGTGAGACCTCTGAACGTTTGGAAAACTGAAACAAACTTTTATTAAAACTAGAACAATATATATAACATGCAGGGAAAAACCAATGCAAAATCTGAGAGTCTGTGCAGGATGGAAAGGTGAGGGTTTTAAACACGAGAACAGAGACAAAGGGGGACGGTACCACGTGCAGTCCAGAAAAATGGCACCGGCCACGTGTGCGCTTTCGTGGACAAAGGAAAACCGCGGCTTTTATGAACGCCGGGCTGTAATATGCAGAAAACTGTCCCTACCGCTTTCTCGTTGTTTGTAGAAAGCAGAGAAGCAAGAAACCGCGGCGCTGGCAGGCAGAGAGGGTAAAACCTTACGGCAGGCAAGGAACAGCCTCCAGGCGAGCAGTCTGTCCCAGGCGGCGTGGCGGGGCTGCCCCGGCGCACAGTCCACTCCGGCAGCCTGTAAGGTCCCCGGAGCGAAGCCGCAGGGTTTGGAGAAAAGCCTTTTCCCCGGAGCGAAGCTGAAGTCCTGCAGTGACTCCCGCAGAGCGGAGCCGGGAATGTCCGGAGAGCCGAGAGCCGCGAACAACCCGAGAAAAACCCCCGAAGCCGTCCGGAGAAGCAGCCCCGCAAGTCCCGACTAGCCCCGGAAGTCCCGAGTAGCCTCCGGAAGTCCCCCGAGCCGCCTGAGCCCGCAGCTTCTTAAAGGGGCAGTACCCTCTCGAGAAACTTTCTATCCAATGAGATGGGCGAATCATAACATGGAAGGGAATAATTCAATTAATCAGTTTACACCAAAAGCCTTCGGGCAGGTTTTTTTCTTCAACCTGCCACATACCTCCAGCCAACAGGACAGATCCCTCGATCCGCTCATGTGCCAAAGTCTCCTTTAAAGATGAAAAGCCGCCCCTGTCCCAGTGTTGGACTTCCTGCTCTTCCAGTACAGCCAACACGCAGTTGAAGGGGAGAAAAGCGTTACGTGACAGGGACAGGGGGACGAGCAGCGAGTTGAGAGAGCCTGCAGATGCAACTGGTCACTGACACAAAGAGAAGGGCAGGCAGCAAAGAACCAGAGAAAGATCTTACAAGACTCGGTCATGGAACAGTAAAACGGCCGAGGAAACTCTGTCCACAGAGGTACGAAGTGATGCCCAGGGGGAAAAACAATCCTGGCTTCACACACAAAACAGTGCTCTTGGAGCCGATCCAGATCCCAGGGGAGAGACACCTGGAGATCCTGACAGCTCAGCACCCAACAGCAGCCCCAGAAAACACAAACCCACATCCCCCCCGGGGACTGGGGAGCCAATGAGCTTGCCCAGAAAGAAAAAAAAGGTCTCGAGGTGGCCTGATTGCAGTGGACAAACTCCTTCCTGGGGTGGGGGGATGCTCAGACTGAACGAGCTCTTCAGTCCAGCAGAGTCATCGGAAAAAAACAACAGCAGGCTGGAAGTTGATGCCTCCCCGATTCCCTCTGAAAATCAAGAATACACCTGAGAACCATTCACTGTCTTAATCTCTCCTGGAACAGCGAAACTGCCGTTAATCTCTCCTGGAACAGGACTGACAGAAAGCTGCCAGGCTGCAGCACCAAAGAGCCACTTCTGGCCTCGTGTTTTAGGAACCTACAACTCACGACTGGGCTCAAAGATCTCAGAAACCATTCTGGATCCTGGTCTCACTCTTCACTCATTCCCAGCAGTTTCACTGCCACTAGAAACTGATGACGGGGAGGGAAGTGAAAGGGCTGCGTTTGTATGAGCAGGAAAAGAACCGGCCTCAGACTTCTCCCGTTATCCTCTTGGCATGAAGGACACTCGGCAACTGGGTAGAACAGAAGGCAACCAGAGAGACGATTTGACATGGCCTGGACATCGGCATGGAAGGGGAACGGGGAGCACTTCGACTGGGGCACCGGCTCTAGGACTCTGCCACGTCCTCGTGACCAGTCAGTACAGACACACGGGTTCTGTTTGGAAAAGCTACGCCCCGTGAACAGAGGCAGCCGCCAGACTGGAACCGGGAACAGGGTGCCTCAGGAAGGGAACGGAGAACGCAGCCTGCAGTGGCCACCACGAGCCAGCACCGCACTCTCGTGCTGAAGGCGCCAGCAACACCCTGAGCTGCTTCAGGAAGAGTTTTGCCAGCAGCTCGAGGGAGCGGATCCTCCCCCGCTGCTCAGGGCTACTGAGGCCAGCCCGGGTGCTCTGTCCAGACTGGGTGCCCAGACAAGACTGGGAGGGACAAGGGACACTACAAATATCCATGTGTGCCCTGGAAGATGGTTTTGTAGCCAACTGACCTGTCCACACCCAGCCGCGGGCACGAGGCCTCTGCTCCGACTTCCACTCTCCTCCTCTTCACCGGCTCATCCACTGCAGAACCCTCCAACACTTCACTGCTTCTCTTCACCTTCAAAACACGGCAGACTTGCTGGGGATAAAAGCTGATGGTGACTTTTCTGCTTCAGAACAAAAGTCAGAGTTAACGAACATTCATACTTCGCAAAACTGTCCGTGTTGATACAACAAACACAAACAATGACTCAGGAACAAGATGCGCTGCCTCGTTCCAACAGCAGAGAAGCACCGAGAGCCCCAACCGGAGAACGAGCCTCAACGGTTTTGAACAAGAAATCCTCATTTCCAGGACACCCAGGCCATCGCGCGGATGGACGGACGCCCGGAAACAGGAGAACTCCAGCACTGCCTGGAGATACATTCAGCTTCTCCAGACTATTGGGAACAGAACCTGGACAGATAGACAAACAGACAGAACCAAAGCACAGGGACAACTCACAAGCTCTTCACGGCCCTTGTTTCCTTCCTGACCTGTAACAGAGGGATTGCACCATTTGGTGAAGATGTGGTGACTGGACTTTCTTTCACCAGCTTGAAAACCTCCTTTGCCATTCACCTTGCTTTCCCAGAACAAGACAAACTCCTCCCAAAGCGCGCTGGAACCTGCCCCTGAGATGGCGGTACGGAAAAGCTGCAGATGCCGCAGCTGGGAGCCCCATGGCATCGCTTCACAAAACCAGCGGCTCAAGAGGCAGCAGCGGCCGAAAAGGCAAAGCGCGATTCGGGGAATTCCAGCAGAGCCGTACGGGACAAACGAGAACACACTGCTCTGCCCGGTTTCAGTCCCACGGCACAGCCACGCTGCAGCGCTGCTCCCTCTAAGCCACGCTCAGCAGGTGAAGGGAAAGGGAAAAGCAAGGCACTGACCAGAGGCATTTCCAGAAATTCTCCAGACGCACCCAGAGTCACTCACCAGCAGATCCGCCGGGCTGAAGCGCGTTCGGTTCTAGATACATGGTGCAAACGTAGGGGTAAGGCACAAGACAGACATTCTCGTGTTTGAATCTCATCTTCGACACTCGCTCCCATGGACTCAAATCTGAGGACAACGATAAGGTTCAAAAACATCGCACCAACAGTTCCCTGGTGCCTTATGGGCCACACAAGAAAACGACTGGGCTCTTCTCTGCTCGTGGGCCAGCACTGCTGAGCCTGTCAGGAGTGTTTTGCCTTTCCTGAACCACCTGGAACAATGCACTGGCTTTGCTTTGCCCGTGATCTTACACGGACACGGTCGTTTTCTCTGGGTCAGTCGGACTCGGGACGCAGGGTGTTCACCTGGAAGCACTGCAGAACACGCTGCTCACAGCGCTGCTCTCTCTGGCGAAGGCAACAACCCAGGAGGCTCTTCAGCTACCACGGAACTGCAAAGGAGTTGTACTGCAGCTGAAGGTCTGCATGCTGCGAGACACGACTGTCCGGCTGAGCAACGCCCGACAGGCACGAGGCGCTGAACCTTCTCTTGTACCAGCAGCAAAGAAAGGATACACGGGAAGATTGTGAAGTGCTCTGTGGAAAATGGACGTAAATCGTCAAGATTCCCAAGGATCACTCGGATCGCTTCCTGGAGAGGCCAAAAAGAGAGAGGAAGGAAGAACATTAGCAATAGAGCCGCGACTCCGCGGTCAAGTCCAGTTTCAAGGGCTGGGAAACATTTACAGCCTGGGTGAATCAGGGTAGAGCAGGTTCGAGATGTTCTGCTTTTCCCTTGGCCCTTCTTCGGCCGCTCCCTCCCATCCCCTCGGAGTGCGCGGTACTGACAGCCCCACAGACGCTGCAGTGAGCGAGGGGCTGAACCCTGGACGGACGCAGCAGCATCACTGTGGTGAGGGGAGGCTGCTCTGACCGTGAAGCACTTCCACAGTCACCAAGTCTCCTTTTTGCCAGCCAGACACACGGAATGTTGCCCTGTCTCCACAAGACACACATTCCCCTTTTTCTGAACACCGCCCCAACGCACTGACAAAGGAACTGGAGTTCAGCCCCAGCAAACTCCCGCTTTACCAACAGGAGACTTTTCCTAGCAGCACCTCTGGGTGTTGTCAAAAGTGAAGAGAGAAAACAATTCCCCGGTCATTTCCCATATCGGTTAAACCCGCACGTTCTCTCCCGTCACACTGACAACACCACCACTGCACTCTGGAGATTTTTACAGTTCCATGACAGGAGCACTCTGAGGCGGGCAGAGCGCTTGTCTCATCTCCTCGGGAACGGCGGTGGCTTTCTTCAGCCTCAGGAAAACGATGACAACAACAAACTCATGGGTTGCGACCGAGCACGGTCACAAAGTCACGGCATCACTGAAAGAACGTCCACTGGTTCCAGCTCTCCCCAGCCACGAGGAAAGCATGTGGAACCAAGCGTTGGAGGAGCCGCTGTCCAGCAGCTCCCCAGCACTGCCGCAGCTCCCCAGCACACAGGAGGGCTTGCGGCTGCTCCAGCCGGGGCAGGTCGAAGCAGCCTCAGGCCTGGGGCTGAGAGTGAACCCCTGGGAAGGAGCTGCTGAGTGAGAAAGGAACGGGCTGCAGCCAGCTCGACCAACAGCAGATTTCACCTGTCTCAGCTGAACAATCTGCAGCTTCTCTGCCACATCTCCAGGGAGAGCAGCACTGGCCTACGTGAGAGCTGCCTGGGGATGGCACTTCTCATTTACGGCACTTCTTTCACCCCCGTGTCTCCAGTGAAGTTCCCCGTCGCTCACACCTGACACGCTGCAGCAGACAGACCGTCCTCAGTCCCACAACGAACACAAGATCTGCTCAGCCTAACGCTCAGGGAAGGTCCTGGGCACGTGCGTCGTCTCCTACCTCCAACTCCTCGGCAGCACTGTCTGTGTTGTCGGGATCTGGAGTGCTGTGAAGCAAAGAGAGAGAGTCAGTCCCGCCCCAAGCAGAGAGCAATGCAGCAACAGTCCTGGGAAGAGTTTCAACCACCACAAAACATCTTTCCCACCACCCAGAGAAAACACAGAGCAGGCAGATGAATTCCTCATTTACTGCTCGTGAAAATCATCCCTTGTCCCACAAGGGCTCTGTTGCTGGTGAATTTTCTGCCCATTTGCAGTTTGCGTGTTCGAGGCTGTGACGGGTGGAGATCAGACCTTTGCAGTCGATCCACAGGAACCTTCAGGACTGGGTTTTGGACGAGGTGCTCTCAAACCAGCACCTCTGTCTTCCAGCCTATTGCCATGCCTTTCTGCTCAAGGGCTATAAAAGGAACCGGCAGGACACGTCTCTCCATCCCCTCCACGGTGCAAACCCACAGAGGAAGTTTCACAAGTGCTGCTGCCAAAGGAGTTGCTTTTGCTGCGTTTGACCCTGCGGATGGGAAGAGCGACCTGAGGAGCTCAGGACCAGTTCCAGGAGTTATGCTGAAACACAGAAGGTGCCTCAAAAGTCTCGTGTCCTGTTCCCTCACACGTAACAACACACTGCAAGAACTGGTGCTGCGAGGCACAAACCCTGAGACACGCCGGGTGGTGGTCGAGGCCAGACTCACCTGGATGTGGTGCCCTCCCGACCCCCTGGAGATCAGACCCCGGCCGACTGCCCAGAAACGGATGCACCCAACTGGCAGTGCCTGTCGAAGGGATTGCGCTGAGGCAAAGAGCTGACTCACAGACAAGGGCAACGCTGCAAGGATCTTCCGAACGCACCACGACACCTCCAGACAGACCACACACCTCTTCCTCTCCAGCACCAGCCCCGAAAACAGAACCATGGGGAAGGTTCATCCTCCTGGGTCCGACACTAGTCCAGCAACACACTAATGAGCAAAGCTAAAGCAATCATCGCCTCCCGGTTCACCCCAAACTAAAGCCAGGCCACAGCATGTCACAGCGCCAGCTGCTTCTACCAAGGACAAAGGAGACAAGTGCTGCGCGAGACCTCGTGCTGCTTCAGGTCTGGGGGAGCCGGACTGGCACGATGCTCCCAGCACATCCTCTCCCGTCCTTCCGCAGCGTTTCACAACAGCCGCTGCCGGAGTAAACCCGGCTCTGGCAATGGCTGCGCACACCTGGCTGCGGAAGGGAATGCCCTCGACTCATCAAACCGCTCTCCGGCCAGATCCTCGAGTCACTGTCTGCGGCATTTTAGCCCTGCTGCAACCTCATGGGCATGAAAACGGGGTTTTGGGGGGGCCCAGCGCTGTTCTGCTCCTCTGACGCAGGGACACCGGCCGGCTCAGGAGGATCTCAGTCCTGGTTCCCGCAGGGTTCCACCGCCTGAAGAGAGGTTTAACCTTCATGCTTTGTAAGACTTTCCGAGAGCCTGTGAGGGCATCAACCTTGAACTGCTGCTGCCTGCTGCTGCTCACGGCCTTAAAGGATGCGCCCAGGGAGCCAGATTATGCTGAGCCACTGCTTGGGGGGGGGGATGGGGGGGGGGGGGCAGGGGTTGTTAATATTGATGAATACGATCATTATAATTATTTATCAGAGGCCAAGACAGCAACAAGTTGTGCAGTTTCCGACCAAGTCTGAGCTCTGCAGAAAGCTCCTTCAGCAGGACACAACCAATAAACAGCTGGTTTGGAAAACTGCTCTTAAAGCTGAGCAGCTCCAGCTCCTGTTCCAGAGCAGCTCCAGCTTCTGGGATCACTCTAGTCCGCAGCCTCCAGGAGTCCCAGTCCCCTCCCCAGCTAAAAGCTCCAGTGCTCCTTGAGTGAGATGGTCAAGGTTTTGCCCACTCGCAAAAGCCCTTGCCCATCATCTCTGTGTGTCTGACCAGCGGACACAAGCAGATGCCTCCAGGGCAAGACCCTCATCGGGGAAAGTCTTCTGTTCCCCTCCAAAAGATCTTCCTCTTTCTCCACCTGTTTTACACCTTCCCCATCGGACCCGAGTTCCCAGCAGCCTGGGCTTTAGTTCCTTTGCTGGCTGCTCACTCCAACATCCTATCTGGGGCATAACCACACAAGAGTCACCTCCCACAACCCTCTGACGCACTGTCCCCTGCAGCCCAAAGGCTGTTTTCCTTCCTCCTCCTCATGTACCACAGACTGAACCACTCTCCTTTCACTCGCATTTCTCAGGCTTGTCGCTGCGGCGCCTGCTAGAAACTGCGAGCAGCCATTACCCGCCACGTCCTGCCCAGCCCTGCTGCCCGCAGGAGAGGCACGCTGTGGCTTCACAACACCCAGACATGTCTGTCACAATCCCATCGGAAAGAGGAGCGGCAAAAGAAAGGGAACCTTGAGAGAGAAACACCCCAGAGCACAACAAACAGCGGCCAGCGAGGGGTTCCAGAGACCCCTTCTGCAGCCACCCTGGAGCACCACATCACCAGGCGCACGCAGGGCACGTTGCTCACTGCAGCCAGCCCGCGGAACAGGCACAGTCCTGGGGTGCGGAGCTCCACGGCGGTGCTGGGTCCGGCTGGGACAGAGTTCCATCTCTTCAGAGCAGCTGGGAAGGGGCTGGCTTTGGACTTGGGCTGAAAACAGCACGGGAACACCCGCACGGTTCAGTTCCTGCTGAGCAGTTTTTGCTCACACAGCGCCAAGGCCTTTTCTGCCCCTCACACGCCCCACCAGCACGTGGGCTGGGGGCGCACGAGACGCTGGGAGGGGACTGGGCTGGGGCAGCTCAGCCCAACTGACCCACAGGACATTCCAGGCCCCAGGACGTCACGCTCAGCACTAAAACCAGGCCAAGGAGAAGGACAGGAGGACGTTTGGAGCAATGGCCTTGGTCTGCCCACGTCATGGTTAGGCTTGATGGAGCTCTGCTCTCCTGGAGACTGAACACCCGCCCACCGGTGGGAGCAGGGAAGGAATTCCCAGGTTTGCTTTGCTGCACGCACAACTTTTGCTTGACTGATTAAACCATCTTTACCTCAACCCCCGAGTTTTCTCTTCTCCTTTTCCTTCACCCCACTGCGGGGCAGCGAGCGAGCGGCTCTGCGGGGCTCCGCTGCCAGCTGGGGTTAAGCCACTGCAAAGGCTCCAGAGCTTCTCGGTTACACACAACATTTCAAAACACTGACAGCAAAACCAGCCTCTTTTCCCACTGAAGCACAAAATCCAAACATGGCCATGAAACAGCAGCATTTTTGCAGCTCACATTACTCTCCCATGGCAACGCTCAGCGTGTGCTAGTGCAGCAGCCACTTTTAAGTGACCCCTTTCAGGGGCAGGGGCAGAAGGCAGGAATTGAGGAGCCCCCAGGATCTCAGTTTAGGGTCTCCGATGAACTCCCTGCTCCTCGCACCCATCAAACCGCAGGCGGACTTTGTGGCTTTCACACACTCACCTCTGGCAGCTGCCGTGGCGGATTTTAAATTTGGACACGAGGCGGCCGGCGTGAAGGGACCTTGTTTCGGGCAGCGGAGGGCTAAATGGCTGCAACGGCATCTTTCTGTCTCCCGGAACAACGGCCTGGAGAAGCAGGAGAGTCCAGTGACCAAAACCCTTCCCCACATCTCACCCTGTCACACCAGGAGGACAAGTGCGGCACGAACACGTTTCCCACCAGCCCCTCGCTCCAGTCAGGAGGTGGCCGATCCCAGCGGCCGTTCCCGGAGAGCCAGGGAGTCGCTGAGCGGGACCGGGGGCAGGCTCCGAGCCGGTGGGGCCGCCCTGCCCACAGCCGCGCTGCTCCGGAAAAGTCCCTCCCGGTGCCCCTGACGCTTTACCGGCCTCTTGCCCCGCCCGGGCCGGGCTGCGGCCCTGACGCTCCGGGCTGCGGGAGGGACACACCGGCTGCCACGGGTCCCCGCAGCCCCTGCGGGCACGGCCCGCAGAAACTCGCCCCTCTCCTCCCCGCATGTCTCCCTGGTGCCCCCGGCCCCCACCGGAACAGCCGCCAGCGGGAGGCGGTCCCTGATGCCCCCGCGGCCCCGCGGGCGGGCGGGAGCCGCTGTGGTATAGGGGGGATTGGGCTAGAAGACCAACCCTTCAGGGTTAACAGGATAGCGACTCTTTAAACTAAAGCCACGTGTCCCAGAGTCTGGTGTGAGGGAAGCCACCTGCAAGGGGGCCTCCTGCAGCCTGATCAGCACAGAGCAGTATCCTGAGAAACACGAAATTGATGGCCTAAACCAGTAGAAACTGGCTCGGCAGTTCGGGAGGATGCCAGAGACAAGAGAGCGCGCGCAAGAGATGGGGTTGAAAAGTTCATAGAGAGGAAGACGTCTTACTTCATCCTTGAGACCCCGGCCCACGACCACCAGAAAGTACTGCGCAGGCGCAAGAAGGAGGAGATCGAGGCGGGACATATGGAAATGACCTCCGGAACTCATTAGCATAGCGAGCGGGAAAGATTTGAATATGTATAGGTGTTTTATGAATATGTAGTGCTTTGTAGCATACAGGTGCGAGAATCCTCACCGAGGTGTGCGTGTTTTGTGGCGGAGCGATCCCCCACGCACCCGACGTCGAATAAACACACCTACTTTACAGCCCCATCGGTGGTGGAGTCTTTTCCGCGCATCACACGGCGGGGCCCCGCCGCCCTCTGCCGAGGGACCGCTGCGGGCACGGGGCACGGGGCGCGGGGCCGCCCGGCGCGGCGCCGGGACACGGTGCGCCCCGCGGCCGGAGCACGGGGCCTGCTGCGGCACTGGCGAGCCCCAGCGCAAACCCCGCTTCGTCACCGCAGGGTTAAAAACGCAATTGGCTTCGTGCGTCCGGGCAGAGGGAGGCGCCCGCCCCGCCGCGGGGCGAGGGGAGCCGTGTGGCCGGCCGGGGCAGGCCGGAGAGGTGCGACCGCAGGCAGCTGCGCTGGAAACGGCCCTCGGCGCTGGGACAGCGAGGGGCGCTCGGAGCGGAGAGGACGGAGAGCTGTGTTACCCGAGGGGTGAGGCCGCGGCCCAGGCTGCCCCGAGGGCTGGGAGAAGCCCCGTCCCTGGAACCCCCCGCGGCAGGTCGGCCCGTGGGGCTCTGGGCGCTGATGTCCCTGCTCAGGGCAGGGGGTCGGACCGGGGGAGCTCTGAGGGTCCCTTCAGCCCAAACCGCTCCGGATCCCTCTGCGTTAGCCGCAGCCCCCGGCGGGCCGGCGCTAACGGGAACGGCCAAACGGCTCCTCCAGACCCCGAACTCGGTCCGTAAATGCCGGTTCTGTACCGTTCCCCGGACCAGGCTCCCGCGGCGCTGGCGGGAGCCTCCCGGGGCAGGCGGCGCTCCCTCCGCGGTCACTCCCCTGGCCCGGCCCGGCCCCGCCGCGCTGCCCGCCCCAGCGCTCCGGGGCGGCGGCGGGCGGTGCGGGGCCGCGTCCTCGCTCTCGCCCTCTCCCGGGGGACGGGCCGGGCCGGCGGAGGGGCGGCGAGCCGCGCTGCCCGCGACGGCCGCGATCGGGGGCGCTGGCCCGGCGGGTGGCGGTGTTGCGCCGTCTCCTCCCGCTGCTTCTCCCCGCGCAGCCGGCCCGGCTCCCCGCGCCCAGCACGGCTGCGTGCGCCGCAGCCCGGGCCCCGCGCCCCCTGTCCCCTCCACCCCTCCCTCCTCCTCCTGCTGGGTGCCCAGCCGCCCCCCGGAGGTGCCGCCCAGCCGCCCCCCGGAGGTGCCGCCCAGCCGCCCCCCGGGAGGTGCCGCCCAGCCGCCCCCCGGAGGTGCCGCCCAGCCGCTCTGCAGACGCCCGCCGGGTCCCGCCCATCGCCGCCCCCACGCTGCCGGGAAGCTGCGGTCGGGCTGTACGGGCGGGTGCTGCCTGTGGGCTGCTGACATCTTTCAGGGAGACACCGGCTTAAGGGCACCAAATAAATTACTGGCCGGAGGTAACCAGAGGATGCTGAGGTTCCCGTTGTACTGCTGCGGGTTTGTTTGAAAGGTGCAGGACTGAAACAAAAGCACGTTCTCCTCATCACCAGTTCTTTGAGAGCCGCGGTTGTTCTGAGGGATAACTTTTGTAGGAGGAGACTTTATCCGTGGGGCTTGTGTGTGTGATTTGAGTTTCACAGCCTGAGAGCGGTTCCATCTGTGCCACCTTCAGAGCAGGGGTCTGCCGCTGGGAAACACCTCGGAGCTACGCGTTGTGCTGGATTATTCCTTGGGCGTCTGTAAAAGCCTGACGGTATTTTTAGGTCTGGGATACAGCTGTTCCCTCTGAAAGGGCAGAAAGGTGCCTGGGAAGAGCAGCGGGCGGCTCTGGGACAGGGCAGGTCGCAGACGGCCTCTCCTGGCTTGGAAAGGTGCTGGGAGCCGGGCCGGGAGGAGGAAAGCCCTTTCCGTCCTGCTGCGTAGCCGGGGGTGGGAAGGCGGCCCTGAAACCCGGGTTCACTCCTGCGGAGTCGTTAATTGCATGTGGAGTTTGTCCATCTGCTGAGGTTCTCAGTGGTGGAGTTGGGTGAGCAAGGGTTGTCCCTGGGATGCCGCACACAGAACTGCAGAGGAGGGGAGGCCGTGCCCCCCCGGCAGCCTCTGCAGAGTCACCCGAGGCCGCAGGCTGGAGAGGCTCCGCAAAACTTCGCGGCTCCACGCGGCGCTGGGGAGACCGCCCTCGGCGTGGTGAGGTGAGAGAAACCGCTGCAGAGCGTGATCTCCGGGGGCTTCAGCAGGCAGCTGTAGGTTTGCCTGGTGCAGCAGTGGTGAGCCTCGTCACAAGGTTTTCATCGGCATCTCTAAGTGCCTCCAGAGAACCGCCCGCCTCCGAGAGCAGAGAGTCTGGATGGCAGCGGCCGGGGAGCCAGACCCGGGTAGCAGGAGGGATTGCTCCTGAGCTGGGGCGTGCTGCTCCCAACAGCTCACGGCGTTTTGAACAGGGAGTGACCTCAGTGTGCTCCAGAGGGTTGTGCTCTACTGTCGTACATCAGACGGCATCGGTGGGCGCGACTGCCGGACTCTCTGGACCCCTCGTAGAATCCGTTTTGGCATTGTAGCAGCGCCTAAAGCTCCCAGCAGGGTTTGTATCGCCTTGTCCCGGAACATTTGCACGCGGGTAGGAGTTCAGTCTCCAAGAATGTGATGGAAGTGAAACGGCAGGGCGTGGGTAGAGCGAACAACGGGGCATGTAGGGCAAGTATGGAGGTAAATACCAGCGAGAGCAGGTAGTGATAGATCAGCAGTGAGACGCATCAGCTGCAGGCTGAAAATCATTTAAACTCCCGTTAGCAAAGGACATGGTGCTTGTGCCCCACGGGATCTTCACGTCACGGTTGTGAACTGCAGATGCACTTTTGGCATCACAGTAAAGGTGCATCTCAGAGCTGGGTTTATCCGTGCGAAGTGGTTACCCAGGGTCTATCGGCAGCACAGGAAAGAAAAAACCCAGCCGTGAACTTTACCACCGGGAGCTTCTGGCAGGCGTCGATCCGTGGGAAGAAGTGTCAGCAGAGGGGAGAAGCTTCTAAGAGATGAAAATAGGGAGAGTCAGAAGAGAGATCAGGTTCTGAGGGACCTTACAAGGGACTATGAAATAACCGAATGAGAAGGACAGATCAATGCTGCCTTTTGACTGAGCTGGGGGTAGGAACGCGGGCTTTGGAAAGCTCAGAGTGCGCAAGAGGGGGAAGACGAGTCACAGCAGCATAAAGGGAAAAAGGTTGGGGCTGACCTATGCTGGATGGGCGTTACAGGTCACTGTTCCTCCCCGCACTTCCAAACGGCCTCTCTGCTCTTTCCAAACAGGCGGCGAAGTCCTTCAGGAACCTGTTCCGTCGACTTCGTCGGAGACCAAGGAGAAACTGCCCCGAGCGAGCCGTGCAGAACGAAAGCCGCGAGCACAGGGGCTGCCATGTCCAACCGGGGGATTCTTTAGAGATGGAGGAGGTAAGAACTAACATGCTGTTTGTAAAACAGCCCAAAACACAAACCCCAGCCTCCCCAACCCCGGGTTTCACAGCACTGCGCTCGGAAGATACCCTTCCCAAGGGAGAGATCTCTCTGTTCGAGGCTGTGGGAGTTAGTCAAGCCCTGGAATATTGATTGTTGGAGTGGCAGGTGTGATGGAAAAACATCGTGTGCCTGCAGAGGGACCAGCGGGTATATCTCTGAAGTGAATTGCGACGTGTTTGGTTACAGTTTTCTCGTTCTTTGCTCCTCCCAGCACTCCACAGAAAGCTGTGGAGGAGGATGGGATTTACTGGTGCCTGCTTGGCTCTGCAGCGGGGCTGTAAGAGGGTGATAAAATCCTTGTAGGATTTGGTGCGGTCAGAGAGAATGCCCTAAAGAAAACAAGAGACCCACAGAGAAGCTGAATTCTGGCTTCCCTCCAATTATTTCCCTTTTAACCCGATGAAGAGAAGAAAAAAAGGCGACAGCTCTGGCGGACTGTTGCTCGAGCACTGGGAAGAAGGCAGGGGCAGCAGCTCAAGCCAGCCGGGAGCTGAAATTCTCTCTCCTGTCTCTGCTGCCAGCCGAACTGAAGCCTGGGTTCAGTTTCTGCTGCGCTGGTGGGAACCCTCTGCTGGCCTGGGTTAACAGCGCGGCGACCCCGGAGCAGAGAGGCTCACAGAGCGCCCGTCCGACACGAAAGCTTGTGCGAGCTGGTCTGAGCAATCTGGCCACGGTGTTTAACGGTGCTCAGCCTCCGGCAGAGCTCTCTGGTGGCTCTGGCATTCCGCAGCCGCTTAAAGCGGGCTCCGGGATTTCTGAGGATTTTGAAAGGTGTCCCACAGTACAGGGGACGTGGTTTTTAAGTTTAATGTGGCTCATTTAGGATAAAATAGCAAGTAAGACAAACTACGACAGTAAGACAGGGATTGATGATCCATTTCTCGCCGTTAATTGAATGCCATCTCAGAGGTGAAGTGTGGTGTCTGTGCCCAGCGTTCAGAAATGCCAGACTTTGGTCCGGGGTTCACAACTCACCAGGTCGCTTTGTGCAGGTTTTCCTCATGTTTCCAGTCTAAGTGATGGAGTCACTTTCAGAGGTGCCACGGCACACGTGGGGTTACTGGCATTTGTTGTAGGTCTTTGCTTTGTCTCCTCATGAAGGCGTCTGCGTGCCTGCTCTAGGAACGGCTGAACACAAGGGAACGTCATCCCTCCGCCACTGACTTACTTCTCTGCAGAGTCGCCGAGGTCCGGTTGGGCTGGGAGCGGTCACTGATCTGCAGCTGCAGAACTTGCCAGACCTTGGGAGTCTTTTCCTACAGCACATTTCTCTGTGAGAGGTGTAGGGTTGCCCGCACAAGGGGATCTGTGCTGGTTTCTCGTTGCGCGGGGGCAGGAATACGCGCTGACGTGTTCGAGGAACGATCCCGATGCCGTAGAAGGGGCAGGTGCAGGGCTCCACTGTGGCAGGAATGTACTTAGTGCCTGTGAACCTGACCGGGAGAGAACCAAATAGTTAACCCAGCGCTGGCCACGGGGGTGGCTCATTGGTCCAGGTCGGGTTTGCGGTTCGAGTCTGTTAGAAGAGCAGAGCAGCGGTTCTCCTCAGCTGAGCTGCAGACTGTGCTGGCCCTTGGGCGTGCTCCTGTCGGTCCTTGCCATCGTTACAGAACATCTTCTAGATTAATCAGAGCCTGCTTTGTCTTCGTGTTCTCCTGTGCATTCCCATCCTGTCTCTTGGTCTCCAGCAAGTGGTCGAGCCCTGCGTAATGGCCTTAGAACGCACCTGACTGGAAGTTAAATGTGACATGCGCTTCTCCTCCCTTCTAGTATTAAATCATCAGTGTTTGGGGGTAAGGCAGGATTTTAGGAGCCCGGACTGACCACAGTCCTTCCTCTTTATAAGATCAAGTAAACCGCAGTGTGTTGCGGATACGCACACAGACACGTGTGTGTCGGTGAGCGTTAACGACAGGAGATGGAGTTAAAACGGGTCCTTCTGTTAAATTTGCAGTCAGAACAGCACGTTCCAGTCACTTGGAACAATTCTACCAGTCCGAGAGACATCGCCTGTATTCCATTCACAGTACGGTGCCAAAAGCACGTTCTGTGGCACCAGAACATGGTCCCACGATAGAGCTTTGATTTCAGTGCAGAATAATTACTTGGCTTTGGCATTATATTCCTTGTAGCCGAAGATCCATTTCCATACGCTCACATACGTTTGTCCCGTTCGGTAGCAATGTGTTCCGCAGCCGCTCGCGCGCCTGCTGGGCCCACAGCGTGAATTCGGTGCAGACTCTGTGGGTTTTGCACCTAAACATTAGGACGTGGAGAAGCAGTTTGCGAAATCTCAAGCATTGGGAATGCGCTGTGCGGCTTTACAGGAGAAGCCCAGGGACTCCGGAAAATCGAGACTATTTTAGTCCAATTCTTAACGTCTGTATCTGCCTCAGCACATTCCGGATCACTTCAGCATTACACAAATAAACTAACTGCCCAGCCTGGCCAACAATCAGAGCAGCGCGCCTGTGACAACGCTGCTCGCGCGTGGTGTCATAGCTTGGACTACTGTTCCCTGCTTCAGAAGCTGCCTCCTGCTACCAGCTGCCAGTGGTACCAGTGCCCTGCTCCAGAGCTGCTCCCGAGATAACCGGTACTAACGCTTGGGTGGGGATTTGTTACTACACGGGTTCAGGAGGGCTGAGCTCTGGTCCAGTTACTGCTGCCCGTGACTCTACAGCAGTTTGCGCCCCCAGCTCCTCTCTGCTTTCATGTACCAGCGCAAACACCCGCAGGTAACAGCTCAGGAGGCAACTCCAGTGAATGGTTTTAAGGTGGTTTGAGAAACTTTCCTTCTCGAATAGGAGGAGTCGTTCTCTGGCGGCGAGGCAGGGGACAAGAGTCAGGGTTTGTTTCATAATGCCAGTGGAACAGGTCGGAAGGGGTAGGAATGCTTTCCCCGCGGCTCCAGGTCCCATCACCCCGAAGCTCGCCTCCCTCAGCCCGGAGCTCAGCCCGGTTCCGGGAGTTCTGCTCCTCGTTCCCCCGGGCCTTTATCGCCGGTGTCCCGCACCACCCCGTCCCCTCGGCAGCTCCCTCTGCGGGGGAGGGTTTCTGCGGTGCTCACCGGGTTGCGGTCGCTGCCGCCCGGTAGAAATCAGTGTTTAGAGCTGGGCTCGGCGCAAGGTCCCGCCTCTTGTGAAGCTGCTGTTGGCGGCTCGAACAGACCGAACGCCGCCAGCAGCGGGCAGGGAGCCCGAGCAGGGCCGGCCCCCGGCTCTCGCACCGGCCCCGGTCCCGGTCCCGGCCCCGGCCGCCGCCGCTCCCCGCTGCCGCGCCTGGGCGCCGGAGCGCGGCTGCTCCCGCCCGGCGGCTGCCGGGGGCTGGAGGCGGCGTTCGCTCCGTGCCCGGCCCCGCGGGGAGCCGGGCGGGACGCTCGCACCTTCTCGCCCTGGCCGGGACACCGGGGCGGGCTGGGTGAGCGCCGCGCTGCGGGCGGCGGCCCCGGGGAGCTGCAGCCCCCCCTTCCCCCGGCGGAGCTGTTCGGCCGCGGAACCAGGCAGCCCCTCGGCATGACCGGGGCGGGCTCTGCGAGGGGGGCGCCCGGCCGGGCCGCGCCAGGCCGAGCCTTGTGGCCCCTCGGCTCCGCGGCGCGGCGGGGCGGAGCGGGGAGCGGCGGAACGCCCCGTCGGGGCGCCCGGCAAGGCTTCGGGAGTGGAACTGCTGCGGAAAGCTAAACCGGTAACGAGCGGGCGGCCCGGGCCCCGGCCCCGGCCCCTGCCCGCGGGGTCCGGTGTCGGCGGGGTGGCCGGGAGGAGCTGCGGCCGTGTGCTGCCCGGGCAGGTGGAGAGGGGCACGGAGACACCGCGACCCAGCGGCCGGCTGTCTCCCTGCTCAGCGGGTGTTCGTTAGAGCAGCGCTGGGGCCGCGTGGGCGTTCTCCACCGTAAGAGCTCCCGACGAAACGGCGATCTCGAACAGTTCATAGTTACAGGGTTCGTTCCACGCTCATGATTTTTCCTGGGAATGGTTAACACGGATGCGCCTGTCCCCAGAAATGATGAGCCTGTCGCGGTCCCTGTATTCCCCGGCCTTTGCTGCCGTCTCGTTTCCTTTTATCGGAATGAGCCGGCAGCTGCCCCGGGCCCAGGGTGGCACAGCGGGACGTGCCGGTGTTGCGTGTCCCCCCCGCCCCGCCTACCACCTCCCGACAAAGCGCTGATGGAGCCGCCTTCGCTCCCCGGCAGCCGGCCGTGCCCTGGCACGGCGGAGGCAGCCACCGGGCCCCAGCCGGCGGCAGGAGGCCAGCGGGGGGATGAACCCCAACTGGTGCCGGGGGCACAGCCACGCTGCAGCTGGGCCGAGAGCGCAGAGAGCTGGCGGATGGGACGGGGGGGACCTTAGGGGCTGAGCCATGGACGCTCGAGAGGGGTGAGGAGCGTCGCCAGGCTGGGGCAGCTCAGCAGGGCGGCACTCTGCAGGTGCAGTTTCATTCCGAGCTGGTGCCAGCGCTCGGCAGGTCACCGCTCTGCCTCGTCCTTCCCTTCCCCTCTCAAGTGTGTTTATGCCGCAAGTTTCGTACCTTCAGAGGGGTTTTGCCGCCTTATTTCAAGCCTCCTGCCAGTTTCAGCCTGGTGGAGGGGCCCTGGGACACAGACACGTACCCATGAGAGGGAGACCCCGGCCACCCTCTCCCTTGCCCAGCCCCGATCCCCGCCTTACTCCCGCGGCACACAACACGCCACCAGAACACTCCACTCCTGGATCGGAGCAAGGGCACAAAATACATTCCACTGCCTGAACCCACGACGGCAAAACCGGCACGAGCGCGACACAGCCGCCCCCTCCCTGCCCCGGGAGCGGCCGGTGCGGCCGGCAGCCTTCGGCAGAGGCCAGAGGGTGCCGTCCTTTGCCGAACAGCCCAGTACTGCTGGGCCGGCATTTGCTGGAGTCTCTGGGAAGTCTGTGAGCAAGGATGAGCGGAGCTGCTTCCCGCCGCTGCCCCATCAGCCCTCCCCGCAGCTCTCGAAGTACTGGCCCATCAGCCCGCGCGCTTGCTCGGCCCGACCATCCTCCGTGGCAGCGGGTGCGGGCTGGCAGGACTTGGGCAGCTCGGTCGGCTCGGTGCCCTCCAGCCACTCCTCGTTGAAGGGGTTGTCGTGGGCTTCGCAGACGTTGTGCAGGATGCAGCAGGCCAGGACAAGGGTGGGCAGCAGCTCCAGGCTGCAGTCGTCGCACTTCAGGAGGATCTGCCAGCGTGCCTTCAGGCGCAGGAAGGCGCTCTCGATCACGCTCTGTGCCCGCTTCAGGCGGTAGTTGAACTGCAGCTGCCGCTGGGTGAGGTTCTCATCTCCCTGGTAGGGCTTGAGGATCCAGTCTTGCAAGGGGTAGGTAGCATCGCCCAGCAGCACGTACTCCTGTGCCTTCCCCATGAAGTGCTTGGGAGGGCTGGGACACAGCCGGCCCTCCTTGGCCAGCACCCACAGGCTGGAGCTCTCCAGGACCGCGCTGTTCTCCATGCTGCTGGGGAAGGCGGTGGAAACGTCCCAGAACTGGCCCAGCCCATCCACGGTGGCCTGCGTCAGGATGGAGTGCCAGCCCTGGCCGTTGCAGTAGTCGGCGCTGAGGCGCAGGGGCGGGTGGGTGGGGATGTGAAGGCTGTCCAGGGCGCCGATGCAGTGCGGAAGATGTGCACCATGTTCTCCGGCTCCTTCTCTTTGGGCAGCCGGAGGTAGAGGGGCTTCAGCAGCAGGACGACAGCGTAGCTCACCTCCCGGACGCACGTCTGCACCGTGGAAGGCCCCACTCCGAAGAGCGGGCTGAGAGTCTGGTACTCCACATCGGTGGCCAAGTGCCACAGAGCCACGGCGACCCTCTTCTCCAGGGGCAGGGTGGGGTGGAAGTGGGCGCTGTGTGGCGCCAGCCCGGGCCGCAGCTGGTTGCAGATGTAGGAGAAGGTCTCCTTGGACATCCGAAACTTCTCCAGCCAGTCCTGGGGCCCAAACTCCTTCAGGACCACCCGCTCCCACCAGTCCGCACTCCTGACGCCGGGCCAGGCGCGGGAGTAGAAGTAGCAGCTGGTTCTCCTCCGGCGAGCGATCAGGAGCTGCAGCACGGTGGGGAGACAAGAGCGGCGTGAGACTACGCTTCCCCGGTCCCCACCCCGTGCTTCGCTGGGACCCCCACCCTGAAGATCACCATCCAGCTCAAGCGACCCGCTCGAGGCAGGGAGGACGTCCAGCGCCGCGCGGCCAGCGGTCCCGACCACTGGGTCAAACTCTCCCGCTCCTGGGAAACCCCGCTGGCCAGAGCTGTGACCCTGGGCAAGGCGCCCCGGTGCCACAGACAAGGAACCTTCTGGAAAAGGCCCCTTCCAGAGTGGAAACTCTGCGGGTTTATGTTTGAACAAGCATCACTTGCTTCCTGCAACCAAGTGCCCTGGGAGCTTGGCCACGATTTGGAAGAGGGGGCGAGCACCAGCGCTTCCAGCCCTCCGCGGGAATTGTTTTTTCTGTTGTTAAATTCTAAAAAAAACATCTTTGAGCTGCAAAGAGCCTTTTTTCACCTTCCTCTGCGCTGCCCCAGGAAGCGGCTTCCCTGTGTCCCCCCCCAGCAGCTCAGGCCACGTGTCCCCAGGCCCTTCACATCCGCCAGCCTTTGTGCCCCCCACCTTTGAGGTCACCCCTCCTTCACGTCCCCATGTCCCCCACGTCCCCTGCCCTGTGTCTGGGGTCACGTCCTATGTCCTTCAAGTCCCCGTCCTTGGTGTCCCCCCATCCTTTCTGTCCCACGTATCCCCCCAGTCCCCATCCTTTGTGACCTCTGTGGCCCCCCCGTGTCCTTTGTGTCCCACCTACTCCCTGTCCCTGTATTTTGTGTCCCCATGTCCCCTTCCCCTCCGTGTCCCCCTCGTCCCCTCTGTGTCCCCCCGTGCCCCCGCCCTTCCCCTCCCCGTACTTCGTGTCCTGCACATCCCCCGTTCCCCATTTTTGGGCCCCCCATGACCCGTGTCCCCCGTGTCCCCACGCGTGTCCTGTGCCCCACGTCCCCATCCTTTGTGTCCCCGTGTCCTGCCGGTCCCCGCGTGTCGCGGCCCCGCGTCCTGCCCGTCCCCACCGGCCGCGGCCCATCCCCGCCACTCCCGTGTCCCCCCGCCCCGGTCACCGTCATGAGGCGCTTCTGCCGCTGGCCGTAGTAGTGCCGGAGCCCGGCGCGCCGCTGCGGCGCGGCCCGTCCCAGGCCCCGGGCCCGGTGCTGGCACCGGTGCCGGTGCCGGTTCAGGTGCCGGCCCCGGCCATGGCCGCCGCCCGCCCGCCCGCCGCCGCGCCAGCGCACACAGCGGCACCAGCAGCCGCTGCTGCATTTTCAAATCGGGAGCCGGGGCCGCCCTGGAAGCGATCGGCCGCGGGGTCACGGCGGGACCGGGGCCGGGACGGGGCGGCCCCATCGCCGCCGCCATCACCGCGGCCCGGCCGGGCCCGCCCGGCTCCCCGCTCCCGGCTCCCCGCTCCCGGCTCCCGGCTCCCCGCTCCCGCCTCCCCGCTCCCGGCTCCCCGCTCCCCACTCCCGGCTCCCCGGCTCCGCGCTCCCCGGCTCCCCGCTCCCCGGCTCCCCGCTCCCGGCTCCCGGCTCCCCGCTCCCCGCTCCCGGCTCCCCGGCTCCTCGGCTCCCCGCTCCCGGCTCCCCGGCTTCCCGCTCCCCGCTCCCGGCTCCCCGGCTCCCGGCTCCCCACCTCCCCGCTCCCGGCTCCCCGCTCCCGGCTCCCCGCTCCCGGCTCCCCACCTCCCCGCTCCCGGCTCCGCGCTCCCGGCTCCCCGGCTCCCCGGCTCCCGGCTCCCCGCTCCCGGCTCCCCGCTCTCCGCTCCCCGCTCCCCACTCCCGGCTCCCCGCTCTCGCTCCGGCCGGGCCCGGCCCGGCCCCTCCGCCGCCCCGCAGCGGGTCCCGCGGCCCTCGGGCTCCCCTGTCAGGACGGAGCCCGGTACACCCGCCGGCCCCGTCAGCACGGACGCGGTGAAGGTGCCGGGGGGCTCCGGGGCAGGGCTCGCACCAGCCGAACCCGACAAAACCGCACAACAAACGAGCAGCCCCGGGAGCGGCGCCCCGGCTCCCCCGAGCCTGCTGGGTCCCCAGGACGTGCCGTGGCGGGGGCTGTCCGGGGGGGACCCGGGCGGGCTGGAGGAGTGGGGCCCATGTGGACATCATGAAGTTCAACCAGGCCAAGTGCAGGGTCCTGCCCCTGGGTCGGGGCAGCCCCCGGTACCAGCACAGGCTGGGGATGAGGGGATGGAGATCAGCCCTGCGGAGAAGGACTTGGCGGTGCTGGGGGGTGAAAGGCTGGACAGGAGCCGGCAACGTGCGCTGGCAGCCCAGAAGCCCCCCGTGTGCTGGGCTCATCCCCAGCAGCGTGGGCAGCGGGTGGAGGGAGGGGATCCTGCCCCTCTGCCCTGCTCTGGGGAGAGAGACCCCCCTGCAGAGCTGGGGCCAGCTCGGGGCTCTTCAGCCCAGCAGAGACAGGGAGCTGGTGGAGCGGGGCCCGAGGAGCCCCAGGAGTGACCCGAGGGTGGAACCCCTCTGCTGGGAGGAGAGGGGAGAGAGCGGGGGGTGTTCAGCCTGGAGCAGAGAAGGCTGCGAGGAGACCTTAGTGCAGCCTGTCAGTGCTTCGAGGGGCTGTCCGAAAGCTGGGGAGGGGCTGTTCAGCAGGGGCTGTGGGGACAGGACAAGGGCTGATGGGTTCAACTGACAGAGGGAGATTCAGACAGAGAGAAGGGAGAAATATTTTACCCTGAGGGTGGTGAGACCCTGGCCCGGGTTGCCCCGAGGGCAGAAGCCGCATCCCTGGCACCATCCCAGGTCAGGTTGGCCCTTGGGGATCTGGGCACCCTGCTCTGGTGGCAGATGTCCCCAACCCCTGGGAGGTTGGGCTGGATGACCGCTAAAGGTCTCTTCCAACCCAGAACATTCTATGGTCTCTGACATTCCACATCCTGAGGTCCCGTGAGACAACAGGGACTGGGGGTGTCCCTCGGGGATGCTGCAGGGGTGCCTCCGGGGGCTTTAAAGGAACGATTCAGGTCCTTCTTCGGTTACCAGTTATTAGCTGCTGCTTCTTGTCATTGCTGTAAATGACATACGAGGGAGCGTCAAAGAGACGCTCAGTTAATCGAGGGCGACCGAGCCACGTTACTGCCGTGGGAATCACGTGCCAGTAGCGCGCTGCACCGCCGCAGTGCAGCCGGGGTCGGTCGCTGGTGCGGGACAGGCTGCCAGTGGGACGCTGGCGACGGAGCGGAGCAGTACGGATGGACACAAGCTGTGGGCGTGGGGTCCTCTGCCTCCATCGAGCACCATAAACGCCCCGAGCCCCAGCAGAGCCGGCCCGGCACAGGGGGCAGGGGCGCCCACAGCAGAGGTTTGCGGCTCAGGCTGCCCCTCACGCAGGAGCTGGTGCTGGAGGCGGCTCCAGGGAGCGGCCCCAGGGAGCGGGTCCGGTGCTGCTGGCCCGGCCCAGGGATGCCGGTGGCTCCTCGGGCTGATGCTCTCGCTCCCCTCCCCGAGCCGTGCCCGTCGGCCAGGCGCGGGACCCGGCTCCCACGGCAGCGCGCTTGGCAGGTTTGACACCCGCCGGGCTCGGGGCGGGAAGCGGCGGGCAGCCGCGGCGCTGGCCTCGCCGGGAGCCGCCTCCCGCCGGGAGCCGGAGCTGCCGGGGCCCGGCCGCGCCGCGAGGGGCCGGGGCCAGGCTCCGGGGCCGGCAGCCGCCACGGCCGCAGCCGGGCCCTCGCCTCGGCGGGCCGGTGGCTGGGAGGGCTCGTTCCCCGCCCGCGGGAAGGGCCGCGCCGCCAGCAAGTCCGCGTGCCGAGAGGGGACGTCAGGCTCCGGCGCGCGCCGCCGTTGCCATGGCGCCGAGCGCGCGCTGCCTGGTCCGATTCGAGCGGGCGGGCGGGCAGCGACAGGAGGAGGCGGAGCGGGGCCGGGCCGGCCGGGCGGGCAGGTAGGGCGGGCGGGCGGGGCTGCGGCCCGGGGCGGTGCACGGCGGCGCGAGGCGGGTTGCGGCCGGCCCCTGCCCCTCGGGGATGCGGGTCCGCGGGCCCCGGCCGGGCTGGCGGAGGGGCCGGGCTGGGCGGGCCCGGCTGCGGGGCCGCGGCAGCCGCTGCCCGGCGCGGCTTGGAGCCCCGGCGGCGGGCGCCCTCCCTCCGCTGTTACTGCCGGGGGAGCCCGGCCCGAGCTCGGGCCTCGAGGGTCGGCGGGCTGGGGGGCAGCGGCCTCCCGGCCTGTGGGCCTGCTCTGCGTGCGCCCGGGCCGGCCGCGCTCCCCGCGGAGCCTTCCCCGCTGTTCGGCCGGTGCTCGGTCAGAGCTGACGCGGTGCCGCCCGAGCTCTGCCGGCCGGCCCGGAGCCGCGGCGCCGCGCTGAGGCCCTCGCGGGCCGCGCCGGGGCCGGGCGGGCCGTTGCGGCGGGTGCCGCTCCGGCTGCCGGCGGCAGCGCGTGCGCCCCAGCGCGCTCCCGGCTCGGACGCGTTCGTTAACGGACACCGCGCCTCTGGAGCCCGGGGGGCTGCGTAGCTCCCCGCCGTGTCTGTCCGAAGCGGCGGAAAGCTCTGGCCGAGGACCCTTTCTCGGGTCAGTGTCCCCCGACTGCTTCGGGAAGGTGCGGTGGGAGCCAGGGGCTGGTTCAGCTGCTGCTTCGCTCTCTGGATCAAACAGGTAACGCGAACGCGGGCTCTAGTGCTGGAGGGAGCTGCCGAGCTCGACAGGAACTTTGTTCAGAAGTCCCTTGTTGATGCGCAGCACGAGTTGGTGCCGTGCCGCTGTCCCTGCGGTGGCGTTCAGGGGCCGGAAGGAGCGAAATACCCTCGTGTCTGTCCTGAGGGGTTTTCTAGCGTGTTGCTGATGCTTTGCAATGGAAGGAGCACCCGCGTTCAGCAGGGTACGAGCTTGAGGTTGTAAAATTCCAAACTGAGCATCCTGCAGGCGCGGTGAGAGGGGAGGTTCTGCCGGAGGAGTCACAGAGCGGTGAGGTCACTTGGGTCCTGGTGGAATCATCTGTCAGAGGTGTCGTGGGCTTTACTGCCCGGGTGACGTTTGTGCCTTGATTTGTAGCTCTCTCGAGGACGTTGTGCTCGTTCCCTTGTGAGGTGCTGATTCTTACTGGGTCACTGTGCTGAGTGATGCCAGCCTGGTATTTTGTGCCAAAGGTTCATCACAGAGCAACCCCCCTGCTAGCAGCAACATCTCATTGTAAAGACTGGGTTTTTTTATTATTTAAGTATTTTAACACAGAAGCAGAGTTTTCTGGGGCTGTTGTCTGAAGCTGTTGCAGTTTCTGAATTCTGTGACTCTCATTTGTGCATTGCCAAGGGGCACTGTTGTACCTTGAGCAGCTTAAACATTATGAGGAAGCAGAATGTTGATTTCCTGGCCCTTCCAGGGAAGCTCCCTGGATGAGGCTGCGGGTGGGTTTTTAATCTTGGCTTTTAGTGCACTGACCTAGAGGCGATGGGCAGAAGGTGCAACAGGGGGAATTGCACTTAGGGAGGAGGAAAAAATGTTCACAGTGAGAGTGTCCCCACGTGCGACAGGGAGCTTATGGGGTCATCGTCCTTGGTGATGCTGCGGACTCAGCTGGATGTGGCTGTGGCTGTAGCTCTTTGTGAGAGTAACTTTGAAATGAGCCCTGTTCCGAGCTGGGGTCCTTCCCAGCCGAAATTATTCTCTGAAAAAGAATGTGGCTGCAGCTGAGGAATCTGCTGCTCACCCTGCCACCAGCCTGCCCCACTCCAGCCTTCCATACACTTGCCTTGACAGCGTCAGCTTGAGAAGGAGCAGTGAGAGACCGGCTGTTCAGCTGCTTCTTTGGACAGGAGTTGCCGTGACAGTGACGTCAGTGACTCTGACGTGCTCACTAGTTCTGTTAAGGGATAAACTGTTGCTTGGCTCTTCTGCTGAGGCATACTCAGCTTTGACAAGACCTCACTGATGTTTTTCAGACCCCTGCTGTCTTCAGCACTTCCTCTTGTGCATGTCTTTAATTCAGGTAGCAGAGATGAGAAGAACCCTGACGCCTTCCAATTCTCCGATGTCTTCTCCTAGAGAGCATGGGGATAGATTCATTCCTTCAAGAGCTGGGGCCAACTGGAGCATCAACTTCCACAGAATAAATGTAAGTTTTGCTCCCTTCTCCTACAGCTCAGTCTTGGAACTGAGGAAATGGTGCATTTTGTTGTGGCTGGTGCAATAGCGCTGCTTATCTTCTGCACCATGGTCTTCTGCTGCCCCAGAAAAGCTCCTCTGAATGCTTGTCTTCCTGTAGCCCAGGAGACTTCTTCGTTTGATGTTTTACCAAATATCCTGAGGTTTCTGTATGGTGACAGCATGTTTCTGCCTTTCAGGAAAATGAAAAATCCCCAAGTCAGAAGAGAAAAGCAAAGGATGCTACATCGGACAATGGCAAAGGTGAGACCCCCGTCCTACAGCTTGTGCCACACCCGTAGCTTTTATTTGAAACTGTTGGTGGATTTGGAACTCAGGGGAGTGCTGGCACTTTGGTGCTTGTGCAAAAACTCCTGCTGGTGTTTTCGGAGATGCCCACAACAGCACAGCGTGTACCAGGTCACCTCAATAGGCTTCCAAAGAGCACCTGGGAAATGCGAGACTATGTATATCCCTTGCTTTCTTGTGCCCTGGAAGCACTTTCCTGATGGAGTAGAAAGAGGGGAAGCTTGCTGCTAGTCTTGATTCCAGACGAGGCCCCAGGCTCACTCAGAGGCCCCGTGAACGTACCAGTCAGGCAGACGAGGTCCTGCCACTCCTGCAGAGCTCTTTGCTGCTTCCGAGTTCTCTGCCTCAGTGCTCGTTTGGGTTCACAGATGGCCTCGCTTACTCTGCCCTGCTGAAGAACGAGCTCTTAGGAGCAGGGATCGAGGAGGTGCAAGACCCCCAGACGGAAGACAGGAGGCTGCAGCCGTCCACCCCGGAGAAGAAGTCTCTCTTCACGGTAAGCGGGTCACTGTGTGTGAAAACCGATGGAGGTCGCACGTGCGTGTTCTGGGGACAAAGCACGCGGTTCTGCCGAGCTGCTGGTGCCGGTGAGGTGGTGGTGTGGCTTGGCTGAGATAAGCTGTTGGTAACAAAAGTTGGTGGCCTGTTGTGTCAGACGGCCCCTTTAAACAGTTTGGTCCCAAGTGGAACACTGAGCTTTGCAAGGAACCAAAGGGCAGTGGGGAGTTTTTGTGAGCCTTGCAGGAAACAGTAGCGAGCTTTCTTATATTTAGGGAGGAGTGATAGTAGTGGATTAGTTGTAACGTTAACGGGTTTTTGTGTAATGAACTCATAGTCCTGGGAGTTGGGGCTGGACGTCAAAAGGATGTGAACTGGAGAGAAGTTGCGACAATAGTGAGTTTTCCCCTGCTTGCAAAGCTCTTCTCGAGGAAGAAGAGTAAAGATGAAGTCAAATGACCCCCAAACAGCGACCCCAGTAGTGAAATTGGGCATGCGTGAAGTTACGGATTATGTCATTGACAGGTGGGGTTTGGGGCGGTCCACACGTACGGACTGGCCACACGTTATGTGAGGGGCGGCTTTAACCTCTGCTCTAAAAGCCGTACTGTTTGAGCACAGAGGTGAGGTAGCTATACGGATAAAAGGGACTATGTTGCCTCTGCGGGGACGCCTGCAAAAGGTCTGGTACCTACCGACACCTCATCCCAAAACCCATCTGTGCTGAGGACGCTGTTGCTTTGGACATCACTTCTATCCTGGGGTCGGTATGTATGTGAACTGAGGTAACTTTCTTCCCCCTTCCCCTCCCCGCCCCCCATCCGGATGACTTGCTCTTGGATAGATGAGAATGTTTCTCTTGCCCCCAAATGTCTGTAGAGTGCATTGTTAGTTGTGCTAATGACATTGTTCTTTATCTTAGTGATATTAGCAGCAATTCTAGCCATAACATTTTAAAAGCCCAAACGCTAATAGTCTGTAGATATGTAGATATGTTTATAGTTAGTCCGTTGGTAAATAAAGTAAACCCAGTTATCTTTGGCTGCGTGTGCTTGTGGTGATCTTTGGGTGTGCGTGCCTGTGGTTTTAGGTTTTTTTGGTCACCCCGGGATCCTACGAATCCTTCCTAGACCAGCTCTGAAGAGAACATAAGCCCCTGCAGCAAGCTTCCGTGCTGGCAGGAAAGCTGAGTTTGGAAGCAAGTGTTTTCTGGTGGTAAATGACCAAATCCCACCTCTGGAATTCAGCGGAGAGGAGACTTTCTGTGTGGTTCTGAAGCACTGGGGAGAGGGAGGAATTGAGAAGTCTGGAAAATCTGACTGGGGCTGTTGGAGTTAGCTCGGCATCGGGCACCAGCGCGTGTTGTGAGTGACCCCAGGGCTGGGCTTGCCGGGGTTCTTACGAGATGTGTTTTCTTCAACCAGTATTCGCTCAGCACAAAATGCTCTCGTCCTGATGATGGCAACGAGGTCTCCCCATATTCCCTGTTTCCTGTCAGCAGCAAAAGGTAACAGTCGTTCTCCACCGGCTGTGGGAAGAGAAGGGTTGGGACAGAGGGTTCGGCGAAGTTCTCTAGGGCTCCTAAGGCACCCACAACGGCTGTGTGAGTTGGTTTTGGAAATCTGGGGAGATAATGAGTAGACACAGTCAAATTCTAAGAATTTCTGCAGGTGCCCAACTTGCCCAGACCCTCGGTATGTCTCGGCCATCTTTCAGCGGTCAGTTCACCTTTTTGCTCCCCTGCCACTTTACAGAAGTGAAACCCAATTGCTTCCAGCCTTACCGGCTGGAAAGGATTCTGTCGCCTCTTTGTGCATTTCGGCAGCGATGTGAGCGTGCTGTTGAGAGTGGCCAGAGCTGCGTCCGCCCTCTGCTGCCATGGGCAAGATCCTGTAGCTGTTTTTCTGTCTGGTTTTGTAAACAGTCAGAAGCTGCTTGGATCACCTCGGAAAATCTCCAAGATCCCTTTCCGAGTGCTGGATGCCCCAGAGCTGCAGGATGACTTCTACCTGAACCTGGTGGACTGGTCTTCCCTCGACGTCCTCAGCGTTGGCCTTGGGACTTGTGTTTACCTCTGGAGCGCTTGTACTAGCCAGGTAAATGGTCCTCCGTGTCTGGAGAGTGAAGTGCCTGTTGCTGGAGGTCTCTTCCAGCTCCAGCATCTTTCGGAGCTGTGGAACATGCCGTATGAGGAGTTCGGCTCTCGTCATGCTCTATCCCAGTCGAGGTGCTGGTTTGTGAGACAGCTACTCGTGTAGCGTGACAATAACGAGTGTTTCTTGCTCCATTCTGTCCTACTTTCCAGATAACCCGACTGTGCGATCTCTCTGTGGAAGGAGATTCTGTAACATCCGTGGGCTGGTCGGAACGGGTCAGTAGAACACTGTCGGCACCGGCAGATGAAACGCGTCCAGTTTAGACACCGCCACTGGCGCTCTGTAACTGTTCCTCACAGCCTTTGACTTCCTGTATTTCCCCAAACTCCCTGTGTGGAACGTGTTTTCCTGTCTGCGCTGTTTGCTCTGCTAAATGAGAGGGGATAGAGAGCAGCCTCTTGTATCTTGAGGTTCTCGAGGCATGAGCTTAGAGGTGTGGGAGGAAGAAAGAGCCGCTTTGATTCTCCAGCTCTTGACAATAAACTATTCCTGTAAATACATTCCAGCCAGGCTGCTTGGCCCTCTCGACAGGGAGAAGATGTAAGATGGCAGCACTCTGGGTGCTTTCCACCTTGGTGGATCTATCTCCAGGCTTTTCCTCAGGCTCTAGCTTTGTGTGTTCTGTCTGTACTTAGCCGCTTTAACGGTCGTGGTTTTCTGTTTGTCCAGGGGAACTTGGTAGCCGTTGGCACTCACAAGGGCGTTGTACAAATCTGGGATGCAGCTGCAGGAAACAAGCTCTCCGTGCTGGAGGGGCACACGGCCCGAGTCGGTAAGGAGGTGGGAGGCAGCGGTTTCATCTGTTTCACTTCTTCGTGAATTGAGCTTTTCCCTTGTACGCGAGGGATCTGCTGAAACAGCAGAGCTCAAAAGGTGCCAGAGTTGGTGGTTGTCCCCTGTGATGTCTTGAGCAGCCTTCGAAAGATCGTAAACCAGTAACCGTGGTGTTCTGATCTCGGGTGTGGAAGCTGAATCCTGCAGCAGGTGTTTCGTCCATCTCTGAGGCATTTTAGGTTCAGTTACAACATCTTTTTTCACTGCCACTGGCTTGCGGTTTCAGCCCTGCAGGGCGGCTGCTTTACGCTGAGATTTCCAGTTCCCTCCTCCTGCCGGGGCTGTGTTTGTTTTCTTTGCTCAGACATTGTGAAGCTGAACGCTGGGGCGAGGGCTGGGAAGTCAAGGCACCTCCTGGGCTCTGTCTCTGTGCTTGACTGCCCTGTGAAATGGGGTTAGTGGTACCTTGTGCAGTTAATCTTTCTTTGTGCGCTGTTCCAGGACTTCAGGCAGGGGATGTAAGGGAGGTCCGTAAGCAGTGATTTTTGGTTTGTTAACCCTTGGCAGCTGTGGTGGCTGTGTTCCGCCTGCCCGCTCCCGCAGCACGCCCACAGCAGCCTCTTATGCTCTGCCCGCGTTACAGGTGCCTTGGCATGGAACGCGGAGCAGCTGTCTTCTGGGAGTCGAGACAGGATGATCCTTCAGCGGGACATCCGCACCCCGCCCCTGCAGTCGGAGCGGCTGCTCCAGGGCCACAGGCAGGAGGTCTGCGGGCTCAAATGGTCTACGGACCACCAGCTCCTGGCCTCTGGAGGAAATGATCACAAGGTACAGTGCTAGGAGCCACGTGAGGCTCAGCGTCTCCAGATCTTTCACCCAGAAATGTCCGACCCCCTTTCTTCAAGGCTGTTTGGCCTCTCTGAAGGGGGCTTTTGTTTCAGTTGTTGGACTGTGTCCAAACATAAATCACGCGGAGCTTCTACTCAGTCTCCTCTCTCTAATAAATTAAAAAAGCCAATTTAATTTCGTTTCCGTATTTGGCTAATGAAATCTATAGCCTGACTCAGGGGTTTCAGTTCAACAAAGCTCCTGCTGACTTCCTGACTTTGTTTAGGTAGCGTAGAGTCAAGTTTGTTGTTCAAATGTTTCGGTGTTCAGAAGGAAGCTGAGTTTAGAGCTATAGAAGTTCTCATACCTATAACGCAGGCTGGTAGCTCACTGAGCACCATATGGAAGCAGCATCTGTTACGGCAGAGCAGCGTTCGGAGCCTGCTGGAGCGGGTTGCTAGGTAGTGAATTTGCCCAGTGCCTGCGTGACAGCACGGTTGTCCCGAGTTCCTCGTGCTCATAATGACTCCTCGTGCACTTGAGCATTTTTCTAGACGTGTTCTGGAATAATACAGCCTGAAAGACAAAAGGAGGGCTTGAGTTCATGCTCAGTGGTGCTGTGTCCTTGGCTCCACAAGCTCACCCCAAGGACTGCCAGCTTCCTTGTGGCCCGGTGGTGTGGCTCGTCAGCTGAGCGTGGTGGCAGGGTGGGACTGGCTGTGGGGCTGCACGTGCAGCGTGGAGATGCACGTGCTTGGACAGAGCTGTGGGAAATCATCTTGTTGCCCAACTGCCCTCACGGTCCCCGTGCAATATGTGGCTTGGGGGCGTTGTGGACGTGTGACTAATGCAGGTTTGGTCACGTCTTTCCGTTCTGCCAGCTCCTGGTCTGGAACCACTCCAGCCTGAGTCCGGTGCAACAGTACACGGAGCATCTTGCAGTAGTAAAAGCCATCGGCTGGTCTCCGCACCAGCACGGGCTGCTTGCCTCCGGCGGTGGGACCGCTGACCGCTGCATACGCTTCTGGAACACACTCACCGGGCAGCCTCTGCAGTGCATCGACACCGGGTCACAAGTGTGCAACCTGGCCTGGTCGAAACACGCCAACGAGCTGGTAAGTTCCTCCCTGCACGGTCCCGCTGCTGGGCTGTCTTGTGTCAGGAAGCACAACGCGTATTTCCCTCTCCCCTTCCAGGTGAGCACCCACGGATACCCGCAGAACCAGATCCTCGTCTGGAAATACCCCTCGTTAACTCAAGTAGCCAAGCTAACGGGGCACTCGTCCCGAGTCTTGTATCTGGTAAGCAATGGCCGTGTCTCTGAAAACGCCTGCAGCTGCTGCCAGTGCCGCGGTGAGACCCAGAGCCGCAGTGCCGTGAAACCGTCGGCAGGCTTAGGCAGAGGTAGAATGCTGCCCCGCAAGCAGTGCAAAACGCTCCGTGTCTGGTTTCCCCGCCTGCGAGGGGTGCTTTGATTTGCTGCTATGGAAATGTGAGGCCGTGTTAATGAATAGCAAAGCCTGCCAAAACTGCCAAGGAAGCACGAGCATCTCTTCTCGTTCCCTGAAGACTCGTACACTTTGTCCCTGGTGGCTGCTGGCAGGGGAAGAATTTGATGCTTTCAGCCCTCTTAATTGTCATTCAAATGCCGGGCGCGGTTAATCCCCACCGCTCTGGGACCTGCCGTGTACCGTTACGTAGGGCTTTCAGCCGAGTCGGAACCAAGGTGATAAATAGGCTGATGCTGTCCTGGGAGGTAGGTCCTGATGGGAGTGACTAACAGAGCTGGCAAATGCCGGTCGTATCACACTCCGTGCCTCACACACATTGATAATCCAGGGGGGAATAGCCCCGGTCACCAGCGGCTTGGGCTTCTCAGCACAAGGATCCTTTTTATGAGAGTTCCGCCCGCTGCGTAAGTAAGATGCGAGCGCTCGAATTGGCACCTACTGAGACTGAACGAGGCACATGAAAGCAGAGGGAGTTGTTTGGTTTCTCAGCACCAGGCCAAGTAGGAAAGAGCCGAATATCTCTCGTGCATTCCAATGACGATTTTTTTTTCAACCTCAAAATGTAGCAGATGCTCAAGGTTGCTCTCTCCTTGGCCTTAGGCAATGTCCCCTGATGGGGAGGCCATCGTTACCGGAGCTGGAGATGAAACCTTGCGCTTCTGGAACGTCTTCAGTAAAACGCACTCCACAAAGGTTAAGGAGGGGTGGTGGTGGGCATCCCGCGGGAGCCTCAGCCTTGGGGATGAGCTCTGTCCGAGCTCGCTGTGTTCTGCGGCCTGACCTCTGATCTCCTCACCGTATCCTGCAGATCGGGGCTGGGTGCAGGGAAGGGTTAAACTTTGAGACATAAAGGAATCTGTAGTCATCAGGTGAAATAACAGGTTGCCTCTGGGTGCCCAAGGCAGTGACAGAGCATCCTTCTGGCTCTTACCGGGCTGCTGAGCATGGCAGCGATTCAGGGGGCTGCCCCCGAACCCACGCCCTTCCCTGCTCGCGTGCTGCTGGGAGCTGCCCGCTCCTCAGAGGCCGTTGTCCCCAGCTCGAAACAAAACGGGTGGCTTGGCTGGAAACTGGGTTGTGGGTGCTGCCACGGACAACTCGCCGTCACCGAAAGCAGGTTGTGCCAGATGCTCAGAGCTCTTCTGGGTGTCGGGCGGAGGAGGAGAGCAGAGGGATCTCAGAATGAGCTGCAGGGAGGCAGCGTTGCTCGCTGCTGGTGTCCCCCTGGTCTCTGGCAGCTCTGGGGTGGCAACGGGACACTTCCCTGGCAGGCTCCTTGTCCCCAGCTGGAAGTAACCATGGGAATGTTATGGTGTTGGGCTTTGAACGGTGAGCTCGGACGTGCCCTGCGCCGGAGATACCGCACCAGATTAGCAGGTTGTCTTTAAAAAATGGAATGGAGCAATGCTGCAGCACAAGTGCGGAGGACTGACCGCCTGCTTTGTCTTTCTCCTGTCAGGAGTCCGTATCCGTTCTCAACCTTCTTCACCAGGATACGATAGATCCCATCTACTGTGACCCAGGAGACTGCAGCCTGCCAGAGCAGGACAGAACCACTCCCTTGGTGTGCACGGGACCCCCAGCGACAGCCAACAGGGGGAGGGAGCGCCGGTGGGACTGGAGGACGGACCAACAGATGCTCATTAAACATGTGCTTGTGAACCCCGCTGGGCAGTACTTGGGACGGGGTCGGGGAGGGGAGAGAACTGCCAAAGCTTTACGAATTCATCCTTCAGGGAAACGGGTACAAGAGAAACCTTAAACCAGCATCCTCCAACCCCCATGTCTATACTGGAGAAAACGTGTGACATGGAGCGCTGAGACTGCACCAAAGCCCCCCAGCTGCTGCGATGTCCCCTCTCGGAGCAATGAAGGTGTCTTTGCCTCTGCGGGAAAAGGGTTTGATGTGCTGCTCGGCGTCCCCCTGCCCTCGGAGGGACATCTGTGGAGGCAGGAGCCAGCCGGACTTGTTCAGTACAGCTGGTGCGAGCGGGCGAGGCCGCCAGGCTGGCCTTGCCTCTCTGGTTCCCTGCGGACGCTGCGCAGTGCCGGGCAGTGCCGGCACGGCAAGAAACTGGAGAACTGTTTTTTTCTTTTTTTTTTCTTTTTTTTTTCTCTCCCACGGTACTGTGGTACTCGATACGCTCATTCCCGTCAGACTGCTCCGGTTTTGGCGCTCGGCAGCTGCCTTCAAACAAATCATATTTGGGGTCTAAACTTTGGAGGAGACTTGAAGAGGCTCCACCTCGGAGGGAGCACATTGGAAGGTTCTGAAATTGCTCTTGCTGTTCTGGGCTGATCCTTTCAGTGAACAGAGAGGAAAAACAATGGCTGTGAAAAAACCCAACACACCAACCACCAACCACCAGTGCATGTGGCGCTTCCCACGGTGCCGTTTGTGGCCGGCTGGTTGTTCTGGCGTCTTCTGAGGACAAAAGCAGGTGAGATGTGTTTGAGAATCAAAACAACCCGAGAGGATCCGCTGCTTGGAGAGAGCGTGGCCTCTTCTGGCTGCCCGTGGAGAACCTCCGCGCTGGCGTGAGGAGGGGGGGCCTGTTTAAGCAAGGAAGATGTGTCGCTTTTTTT